>PVJH01009792.1:35135-77168 GCA_004026705.1 Nesogale talazaci | reverse complement strand
CAGTTTTATGGGCTCAGTGAATCCATTGTGAAATGAGTCACGGTTAATTCGCAAGCAATCTCAAGCCCATGCCAGTCTTGCTGGCCGGTCAGGTCCTCCGTCCCCATTAGGAAAGGGCCATTTGAAAAGAGGCTTGGCTTCTGCTGGGAGGTGCTGTGGGGTTGGTAGAGAGGCAGATGCCTGCCATAGACCTAGCAGCAGGATGTCTGATGTGGTGGGGGATCCCAAAAGTGAAATTGTTCCTTACATCTTGCTTTCCGCTTTCCGTATTTACTGGGTGATGTTCACACAATGGGCCAAAGAGAAGAAACAAAAGCATGCTTCATCATTTCATGCTAGAGTTTGCGAAGGAGACATTGAGAAAGGATGAGGCAGCTGGGAACTTAACCTAAGGACCAGAGAAATCTCATTAGACCCAGTAACCATTGCTGAGTCTCCTTGTGGTCTGACTTAATGGATGGGCCTGCGCTGGACAGATAAAGGCCACACACTGAATTATCTACTACGTGGCTCAAGCTAATACCCATCAAGGGAAATTGGCTTCCCGGGAGTTAATTCATTTAGGTTCTCTTGGTTCATTATGGTGAAAGATGATCAGACTCTCTCTGGCTTAAGTGAAAGCCCATCCGTGACTGAGAAACATTCTTTGAAATTGCTGGCGTCACCAGGAAGGTCAAGTGCAGTCTCGGGGCTGGTGCACTGTTAACTTGGTTTGTGTCCTTCTGGAAGAGCTCCTAACTCTGCCCTTCCTTCTCCATGGCAGGCGCAGGTCAGCATGCGTCACACTGTGTCTTCGCCATCGCCTGCCCTGAACATTTGTCCTCACTCTTACCAGGAAGGGAACTCTCATTAGATATGGGCGTGCGATGAACCACGTGGTCACCTTGAGCCTGTGTGTGCTGCGAGTAACAAAAGGCCTCTCTGGAAATTTAAATCTTTAAGATAGACTAAGACTTACTCTATGCCACACAAGCTCCTTAAACCGTCTTAAGAGAAACCAAACTCCGTGACATCCAGTCGACAGTGACTCGGTGCGACCCGTAGAGGACAAAAAAGGACTGCCTGATGGGTGTCCAAGCTTGTGAATTTGGGCAGAGAGCCTCCTGGTTCTCCTGCAGATTGGCTCATGGGCTTGAACTGCTGACTTTGTGGTTAGTAGTCCAACTCGTAGCCCACTCTGCCACCAGAGGTGAAGATCATCCTTGTCTCTAATATGAGAGTACTTTTGCTTAGTCTCTCTGGCACAACTCGGAGTCTCGGCATGCATAAAGGGAGACCACACACAACACTGGCTGTTGGGCAGTCTGGTGTAGATGCCCACTAGTGTGTGGCGCTGAAAGAGCCCTTGCTGTCTTATTATGTAAACTGGTGGTAAGCGGACTTCCGTTGCCTGGTTGGCAGAAAGACACAGGAGGATCTTGGGAACTCCAGTCCGTCCTCCCCAGCTGGCCCTCTTGGAAAGTTTGCGGCCTGCGTCTGGTGAACTCATCTGAGGGGAAGTGACAGTGCGCTTAATCAATCCAGCTGGTGACTTTGGGGGAAAGGCCAACCACCAATTTCCTTGAACAAGAGAGAAAAGGGCATTTATAAAGAGCACAACTCTTCTCTTAGATCCCCGCTGGGTTAGAAGTGAAAAATTACTAGACCAGCAGTTCTCAACCTGTGGGTCGCTGTGACCCCCTTTGGGGATCTAAGAACCCTTTCCCAGGGGTCGCCCAATTCCTAACAGTAGAAAAATGACAGTGATGAAGTAACAATGAGAATAATTTTATGATGGGGGGGGGTGTCATCATAACATGAGGAACTGTATGAAAGGGTCACAGTATTAGGAAGGTTGAGAACCACTGTACTAGGCTAGAATTCTACTTGGCATGGCAAATCTCATCGCCTCTCTTTAGACACATCTTCTAAGGCTTACATGGAATTGTTAGGCAGATCTATGATCCAGGAGACGAGGTGAATCTGGATGGCAGACCTCATACTCCCACCATCTTCTCATTACTACCAAGTACGGGGAGGAACTGCCCAGGGCGTGGCGTGTCAGTGCCCACAGACGGCCTTTGGTTGCAAGCAGCAGTTCAAATACCCCCAATTCACATTTTAAATATTCATTTCCTGCTGTGTTGGTTTGACTGAAGGATCTGAAAAACTGCCTGGGCTCTGATTCCCAAAGCATTTTGTGTAGCCGCGGAGGGGAAGGGTTTACAAATCTACATCCCCCCCTGCCAGCCACCCAACAGGCCTGCTGAGCATGGACCAGGGTCACAGCCGCTCCAGCCACCTGTCACTCAGGGTCCAGGCACGTGGAGTTCCTCCCAGTTGTGTAACAGTAGACTGCCCCGCCATCTGGGTCTCTGTGTGAGGTTGACAGAGCCTGATGCTGAGCACGGAGTTCTCACGAGACAGAGGTCAGACGCCAATACCCATTGGGACTCACTGGTTTGCGATGAGTGTTTAGTCATGGTCTGCAGCCTCCCCATTGCTCCCACCCGCCCCCAACACACACACACACCACTCAACCGCCTCTCCAATGTCTCACCCAGTCACACAGGGAGCTGGGGGCCAGGTCATGAAAGAGTTTACACACATCCATTACCATGACGGAAAAGGTCACTCAAAGGTCATGGTCTTCAGCTAGGGATCAGGGATAGCATCTTTAACTACGAAAGACAGTTTAATCTATGACACTAAAGTTCATCTGTCAGATAAATTTGTGCTTGTAGTTGGCTGGGATCGCTTTTCATCTCTCTCGTTCTCTCTCTCTTTTTTAAACAGCTGCTCAATTTGTAACTGCAAGGTTGCTGGTTCACACCCATGAGCTGCTCCAAGGAGAAAGATGAGTTGGGGCAGACTTGATGGCAAAGCACCACTAAAAGCAGCCTTCATGGGCATGTATTCAAACTCCCTCACTTCTGTGAGTCGATGCTGACTCGGAGAGATCCTGCAGGACAGGGTAGAACTGCCCCTGTGGCTCTCATCTGGCCCCCAGGGAGCGGGCTGGTGGTTTTGAACTGCTGATCTTAGAGTAGGCAGCTTCCTGACGCTCTCCACCACTACGGCTCCTGTTGGAAGCAGGTTACCAGGCTTGACTTCTTCCTGTGGCCTGCTGGGGGAGTTTGAACCTGGCTGCCCTCATCAGCCAGTTAGTACCGAGGACGAGGACCTTCCCCTTAAATTCCAGCACCACATCCAAGCTTGGAGAGGTCTCTGAAGCAGTGCATGCTGGGACAGAGACGTGTCCCTGGCAAACAGTCAAACCTAACCTTGTGAATGTACATTCCTTTTGAAGGGAACATCGAGGCTTTCTTTCTGGTTTCACGGTTTATCCACCCAGCCATGGAGGCTAAGTGTTGTTTTTTTTACAAGTGAGAGACAAGGTTTTCATCTTTGTGTGTCATCCTATTTGGCTTTCAAAACCTTGCTAACCCCCATACTTTCAATGGGAATGCACAGCTGGACCAAGCACAAAATGCAGCAAGGGGAAGGACCTGACAATCGCCACACTTTGAATGGTGCAGAAGACGGGGACCCTTTGTTCTCCGCAGCAGAGGAGGAGAGCCAACAGGCGGAGATGGGAAAATGGAGTGTCTCTACTTACCAGCTTTTCAAAGTTGACGAGATTATCCAAAAATGTCTTATTTCCTTCATGGATAAATGTTACATCTGCAAATGAAAACAAAACCCACATGAAACACGAGGAATGGGCCGTGCATTGGGGCTGAAATTCTAGATACAATGCAAGTCAGACAGGGCTGCTCACGGAGTCTGCACTGCATTTATCAGGCACAGTGTGTATGCATGACTGGGGGCTGGGGGTGGGGTGGGGAGCAAACCATTAGTGACTCACGAATTGGTGCAGCGTCTGTGGCTTTGACTTTATCATCAGCATGTTAAAGTCGCACACTTCATCGTTACTCCAGGATGTGTACTTTCACTAATGGTTATAACGGTTTGCTCTCTGACAACCTCCCCCCCCACCCCGCCCCCGGTTTTTGAGCTGCAATCCATTGCTACTGCGGGAGCAGACAGTTTTTCTCCTCTGGGGCAACTGGTGGACTTGAAATGTCAGCGTTAGAGTTAGCAGCTTCCGCTGTTTCTACCTCTCAAGTCAGCTTCACCTCTTGAAAGAAGAAATATCCCACTGCACCCAATTCATAACTTTCTGGCAACCTGATAGGGCAGGACCCCACTGCTCCTGTGTGTTTCTAAGACTGTAACTCTTTAGGGGAGTGCAAAGCCTCATCTTTCCCCAACATGCTGGCTGGTGGCTTCGAACTGCTGATGTATAGTTAGCAGCTCAGCACATGACCAATGTACCTTCAGGCTCCTCAACCGTACCGCCAAGGCCTTTTGAAAAAAGCAGACACCATCCCATAATGTTCTGAACTCTCATGTTCTTAGACCAAATAACCAGGCAGAAAAAACCCCAGAAACCCCAAACTCAGAAACAACGGGGTTTTTTAATTTTTTTTTTGGGGGGGGGCATCACTGCCTCTGGTGGTCGTGGGTGCTACCGAGTGCTGCTCCTGAGAGCTGCCACTGGGTTTGAACCGCCAAGCCCGTGGGCCACAGTCCCACACCCAACCACTTACGCCACTGGGGCTCAGCCCCTACATTGGGGTTTTAACATTCATGTGTTTGCATTTTGAAATTTCCCAGCAAAGAGTGTGGGACCTGCTTCACTCCAAAGAGGAAGGTTTACACTGGAAAGACCATGGAGCTAGCGAAGGTTAGAACTCCAGGAACCATGGGTCTTTGTCACCCTACAGGTCTAAACACATCCTATCCACAGCCCCCAATTTCAACCAAACAACCAACAGGTCCATAAGGGAACAATGACACTAGGGAAGTTCACACACCTGAGAATCGTGTCGCTCAAAAGGGCAGGATCACCCAAGGACCAAGTACAGAAGTGTTAGGAAGAGAGGGGGAGCAGAAATGGGAGGAGGGAGGGCAAGTGACACGACGTTGTGGGCCTTTCAATCAAATGAAGTGAAACAGAATGCGTGTGAATGGCTGAGTTGGAAACGGAGTGCTCTCTGAACCGTCACCTAAGTGACAATAAAAGAACAGAAAAACCAAGACTTAGAGTGTTAGCTCTCCAAGTCAGTACCTGATCACGTCTCAGAAGTGGGTGAGGGAAAAGGCAGATAAGAAAATACCAAGATTTTTTGGGCTGTTCCACTTGGCAGAGAGAAAGGACTGCCAGGGAACCTGCTGTGGGGAGGAGGATGACGGTGCGTTTTCAGAGGAAGGGGAAGTTAGCCTTGGCCCAGGAATGACTGCCTTTCAAGCAACAGACGGGCGCCTTCTGGGGAGAGATGAAAATGCAACAGAACCTCTGAGGGGAGGGGAACCAAAAATCATCTGGCTGCAGGCTCACTGACAGCACAGACAGAAGTGCAGGGTAAGAAATACCCTACAATTTAAAGCGTTTGAAAATATTCGTTCTATCACTGATTGAGAAAGCCAATCGACCAACCATCACTTTCAAACATTTTTGTTCTGTGTGGTAGGTGGATCATTTTATGTCACCTTGAAGGTGGATGAGATTGTGGGGATGAAATCCAACCGGTCAATTGGTGTGACCTTTAGGGGAGTGGCCTTCTCATACGCAGGATCCTTCTTCTTGATCTCATACGCAGGATCCTTCTTCTTGATCTCATACGCAGGATCCTTCTTCTTGATCTCATACGCAGGATCCTTCTTCTTGATCTCCCCCTTTGCCTTCCTGCTGTGACCCGGAGTCCTGTCTTCACGCTCTCACCCACCTTGAACCACCAACCTATGATCTTCTTGCATTTGAGCCAGATGAGATGAACTTGAGTTGACCTGGGCTGGGCTGCATTCTAGATGTAGAATGACTTCTTGATATAAAAAGTCTGTCTGGCACACAGATGAGTGACACTGGTTTATTACCGTCTCTGGTCAACCCCGCCTAACATCTTAAAGTAATTTGCTAAAAAGGAGAGAAAAGTCTAGCTTAAAGTTTCTAGAAATATACAACAGAACACCATATTTAACAACCTGCTGTTGTTACAAGTAGAAAGGAACGGCGACAATTTGTGGCTTTTTTTTTTTTATTTTTTTTTATTTTTTTTTATATTAGGCATCACTGCCCTCAGGTGGTGGGAGTAGGAGGCCCAGCCCCACTACTGGAATTGAACCTCCATCCCAGTGGGCCGCAGTCCTGCGCACAACCACTACGCCACCGGGGCTCAGCCCAATTTGTGGCTTTTATCCCACTGTTTCCACCATCATGTGATTGAGTACTGAAACCGGCCCACAAACACCCACACTGAGCTGCCACCCTCGACCCTGGTCACATCATTCAGTACAGGCTGCGCTGTGGGAACCCTCCCTGGGGGTAACCCTTCCGCAGAGCTTCCAGCATGGGTGGTCCTGGCTCCCTGAAGCTGAGGTCATTTTTAAATTGATGTCTTTAACAGGAAGCCAGTTCACCAGTGCTCGGCAAATTCGCGGGTTACTTCATTATGTTTCACCACTTCCCCTCTTAGAAAAGCATTCCAACTTTCACTGAGTGACAAGGAACCACACAGAGTCGCTGGCGTAGTGGGGGTGAAGTTCATTGGTCTCTCGCCCTTAACGGAGTGCTATGTCTCTCAACTGCAGCTCCCAGGGTCGTGCTGAGGTCAGTAGGGAGTGGGTTGAGCTACTAGCCTTCATGCCAAGTGGTCACGCTTGTGTGACACACACACACACACACACACACACAACTTTAGAATAGTCAACCATTTAAGATCAAAGGGGGAGCATTTGCCTGAGGGCAGAGTTCAGAAGGGGTAGGAGAGGAGGGATGGAGAGAGAAGGGGGAATCTGTCAAATGCAGGGTCAATGGGAGGGGGGGTGGTGTCCAGTGGGTGGCTGTGGGTTGGGCTTGGTGCTTGTTTTCTCCAGTCATTTAGTCAGCACTCACCTTGACTATACAGCAAATAAGACTTCATTGCACTCTATGTGAACCCCACCCAACAGCCTGGCCTTTTCTGATTCACCAAGATCCGATGACCAAAACCGCTCCCAGTTTCCTCAGGTCTAGGACGAGGAGGACCATGACGACTGCTTGCATTGCATCAAGGGTACTAACTGCTTTGCAATCTTAACTTATTGAATTCTCCCTCAAAACCTTGAAGGGAAACCCCTACGAGGAAAGAATTCAAAGAAACTAGGACCCCCCAAGGACACTGACATTGACCCAAACTCATCACAGTCTGAAGTGTCAGAGTCAGGAGTCACACCAGGGGAGCCTCGAGGGGCGCCGCGCCTTGACAGGACGGAAATTTCCGACTATCAGGTATCATCCACTTGCTGAATTGATGGCACAGCGGCTATTTCTTAAAACCTGTCGAGGGCATCCTCTGGGATCTGCTCTCTCTCGTCTGTCCTCTCTCCTGTGGTCTGTCCTCTACCTGGGCGCTACCTCTCGCCTGCAGCTCTCGGGGTCTTGTTGAGGTCAGCAGAGCATGGAGGCTGCTCTGTTGACGGCCCAGCTGGTTGGAAGGCGAGGAAAGGAATGTGCCCCGAGAGCCAGCCACAAGGAGTGGACCCGTGGTCAGGATGCCTGGGCTTTGTGGTGGGAACTACAATATGCAGAAGAGGAGGGGTCCCTGGAGTGGCAGAGGTGCAGCAGGGGTGTTTTGAAAGAACAGTGAGCAGGCAATTGAGCTCACACAAGCTCAGGTCATGCGGGGGGGTGGGAGTGAGGTCGTGCCTGGGTACTGACCAGATCTGGGCTATGGGGAACGAGCACCCCTTTTGACTCGAGGCTCCTGACCACACTTCAAACTCGTCATACCAAAGAAAAGCTGGATCTAATGCCACCCTCGGAAAGAATCATCCAAATGTCCTCTATTTCCTTTCCTTCAAATATCCCCTACAACGAGGCCGAGAGAGGACCCGCTCTCAGATACAGTCACAACCCAAGCCCAGGCCCCTGCTTTCACCTTACTGGAGGGCCCTCCCACACCATGCAGTCCACTGGGCACAGTTTGACCCGAGGCTTCCCTGACCTCGATCTCCCAAACTCATTCAAGGTCTCTTCTTCTCTTGGCACCCCCACCCCCACCATGGGGCCAGGAAGGGAGAAACCAAAGGCCAAGACACTTGATGGAGACCCAGGAAAGTGGAGCGTGGGGAGGACTCTGACAATGGTATGCTTGCTCCGACATGGATGCCTTTGGTCTTGTGACTTGAATTTCAAAGCCGTCTGAAGTAGGAGGTGGGTGGGTGGATGGGTGGGGTGTCCCATAAATGAACCAGAGGAACCCCACACATTCACCGCTACTGAGTCACAGCACCGCCCAGAGCACCGAGCGGCGCTGCCCCTGTGCGTCTCCGAGACTATAACCTTTGCAGGCACAGAAAGCCTCCTCTTGCCCCTGCGGAGTGGCAGGTGGTTTTGAAGTGCCGGCCTGACCGCGAGCAAGCAGCAAACCACAGGGTACCCGACACGTAAACGAACACCACGACATCAGGCTTCTAGTCTATTATGCTGGGTTTTCTATAATGATCTATTGTGAGCTTCAAACGCATTTTGCAATTGAAAAATCCTTTAAAAATTGTTTTTATTACTGTTTTCGAAATAGCTCATTTCTGGCATGATATTAAGTAGGACGAATGAAGTTGGGTGCATAAAGGCATGGATTAAGGCAAAGAAGGAAGGGCTCATTTCAATCACTGAAGACTCCTGATGAAACTGGGAGGAGGGGCCTGTATAGCTCACTGCTTGTTCTTTTAAAATGACGGAATGCATCTTCAGGGGGAAACGGAGAGCTTCTTTTTCCCTACCAACAACACGGTCTAGAAAAACCCGGCAGAGCAGAAAATTGCATGGACGCTAAGATGTAAGTGTGAGACACCTGACTGCATTAAATATGTTTTGAGGAAATCCAGCAATGCAGAGCGAAAGCCGTGTTCCTACCAAATGAAGGCAGACAGAGAGGCACTGCCAGCCAATTCCTCACTGCCTTAAAAAAAAAAAACCATTGGTTTCTGTTTTGTTTTTTTCCTCCCTGAAGCCCTTCTCCAGCTTTGTCCCATTTCCCACTGACCCTCTGGGTCAGATGCCATTTAGGCAATGATTCCAAGTGCTCGCTCACACCTCCTCTGGCTGCCCCCTGCTCCCCCTGCAGGTGTTCGATCTGCAAGTGAAAATCATAGCCCAGCATTGAGTTATCTTAAGAGCAAGTAAATAGCAAGCGCTACGTGGCCTTTGAAGCTGTTATTTGGGGTCTGCAGCATCTCTTTGCTTCATCTGTTGACATGTACCAGCACCTCCCCAGGAGCTGCTGCTGGATTTGAACCACCAACCCAGTGGGCCGCAGTCCCGCACACAACCACTACACCACCGGGGCTCAGCCCGGGATGTTTTCTTTCTTTCTTTTTTTTTTTTGGGGGGGGGGGCATCACTGCTCTCCAGTGGTGGGAATAGGAGGCCCAGCCCCACTGCTGGAATTGAACCTCCATCCCAGTGGGCCATAGTCTCATACACAACCACTTCACCACCGGGGCTCAGCCCCCAGGATGTTTTCTTCATGTACAATTTCCCTTTATATAACCTCTCTTATACACATATGTGTGTTTCCATGGATTTGTTTCTCCTGTCTATCCAGACTAACCCATCCTGTGAAAGGGTTGTTTGACCCCCAAAGGGGTTGCAGTCGAGAACCGCAGCTTCTAAACTGTCTTAGTGTTACAGTCTTGTTTCCCATGCGTTCTTGCTTAATACAAGATGGGGTGGAAACAAGCAGCCGCAGGGATGCCTATCCACTCGAAACCATTGCCCCGATTGGCTGCTCTCCAGAGGTGCAGGTGAGGGCTCCGGGGTCTGACCAGCCAGCAATCCTGTTCCTCAGCTGGATTCACTTCCAGCAGAAGATTCACCTTCAGCCAGCAGAAGTTAGAAGCAGCAGAAGGGTAAGATTCCCATGAAAAACGCATTCCACAAAATCCCTCAAAGGACCAAAGTGCGGGCTGAGCCCCGGTGGCGTAGTGGTTGTGCGCGGGACTGCGGCCCACTGGGACGGAGGTTCAATTCCAGCAGTGGGGCTGGGCCTCCTACTCCCACCACCGGAGAGCAGTGATGCCCAAAAAACTAAAAAAAAAAAAAAAAAAGGACCAAAGTGCACGAGACAGCCAGACTCCAAACTCACGGCTATCGAGTCAATGGTAACCCAGAGCAACCCAGCTGGATGGGGTAGAAGTAACCACTCCTGTGAGTTTCTGAGGCTTTAACTCTTCCCGGGAGCAGAAAGCCCTGTCTATCTCTCAAGGTATGGCTGGTGGCTTTGAACTGCTGACCTTTTAGATAGCAGAGCGGCTATGCCAAGAAAAACACCCAACTCCTTTCCCCAGAAAACACATGAAGGTAGTTGCCAGAGCGGCCTCCAGCCTATAGGAACCCCACGTGCGTCAGGGAGGGAAAGTGCTACTCGGGCCTTTTCCTGGTTGACTGTGCAGAAGCGAGTCACCGAGTCTTTCCCCCCAGGGGCTTCTGGGTGGATTTAAAATGCCTGTCAACTGACGCTTCGCCGGCGAAGCAGCAGAAGCAGCACGAATCGGCGAATGCACGATGCGTCCCACCCAGCCACTCTGGAAAGCACAGGGGTGAGCTACCAACGGGATGTCAGAAGTCTAGTCCAGATTCAAGACAACTTTCCTTCTGAGGTCTTCTCCGCAAATTTCGGGGCCACGTTTCATGATCTGGCCTATCAGGACACTACGCTTGGAGGCATGGAATGATTCCATCTCCTGGAACGAAGCAGCATCTAGACAAGAGGGCGGAAGTCCTGTGAGCTGCATTGCTGCCCTTGACCAGAGACGGCTCTCGCACGGAGCGGGCTTGGGGCTTGGTCTCAGCAGACACAGGGAGGGACGATGCTTTGCCATTCGGGTCCTTCCTAGCCATAGTCTCGGTTAATTTGGGTGGACTGCGCTCACAGAGCTGGTAGCGGGGCCTTTATAAGCAGAGTGAAAGAAAATCACAAAAGTTCCCAGGGCCAGGCTTTGAGAGTCACGTGAAAGTGCTTTGATGTCTTCTCAAGCACCGTTAAGAGGTTCTGTCTGTTGTTGTTTTTGTTTCTAGGTACCCCCGAAATAACTGAGCATTAAAAAAAAAAAGCATGAGCAAACACAATGCGGTCTGGTATATCACAAAATAAAACAATGAAGTAGAGTTCTCCACCCCCCCCCACCCCTTCACAGTCAGTGTTACATTTCTGGCAGATGGATGTATATCACAGAAAGACAGAACAGTGATTACCTTTCAGCAATAAGGGCATGAAAGGGATTTTGGGGGGCTTCATCTTTTTGAATGCGTCTCTGTAGGCCTTGTGATTCAGGGAAGGATCCTGGTGAACCAAACAGATGACAGAGAAAGAGAAAAATCAATGTGTAATAGAAACAATCCCACATAGACTCCAGCTGTACAATCAGTGCATGATGTCGATATCGCAAGGTTCTCCCAGAGGGTGAAATAGATCGAGGTCTCCTAGGAGAATAAATGCCCCCGATGAGGGCAGGGAATCTAGGCAACGAATGACACTCGCATTACTGGTGTATAATAATGGGAAATGACTGCAAAAGCGAGCTACCTCTTGATGGTTCTATTTGTCTCAAATTGGTTCCTTTAAGTATAGCTTCTTCTGCATAATTTCTATAATGAGGTAAATCTAAAGTCTTTCGTTAGGTACCCTGCAAAGAAAAAAAAAACGACCCTCATCACGCAGAGACGATTGAGGAGAAATGGAACACCGTGCTATTGTGCTCTGGGGAGGGAAGGAAAAAAAAACGACGAGACATTCTTTACCTAAAGCTGAGACGGAGGGAGAAGGAGAAACTAGGGCCTAAGCTACTCACTCCCAGCCAACTCCTATACTGTGTCGTGTGGTGGTCTTGTTAATGGCTACGTGTCATCAGGTCAATTCTGCTGCACAGCAGCCTGGCAGAGTCCAGCTGCCCCCTGGCGTTTCCAAAGCTTCAGGAGCTGCATCAGTCTGAACACAGCGGCGGACTGGCCACATCTTTCTCTGAGGAGTGGCTGCTGGGTTTGAACTGCCTATCTTTTGCCTAGCAGCAGCACACAAAATTCACTCACTGTGTGAATTCCATGGGCTTTGAAACAGACTACAAAGAAGATGAAAAAGAAGAAACAGACTGCGCTGGAAGAAGAAGAAGAAGAAGAAACAGACTGCACTTAAAATTTGCCCTCTGATGATTTTCACCACCTTTTGACCCGGAGAGGGACTGCTGACTCAATTTCCTGCCCAGGAAGCAGAGCTGCATTTCCCCATCTGAGGGGCCTGGCCCGGGAGACCAGACCCCGAGACCCAGTAGAAACCACACCCAGACACGGGAAGAGTCACGTTGCTCCCCCGGACCCAATTACTTACTGTTAAGCTTTCAAGTTCAGAGAAAAGTTTCTTAAACTTCCCAGGGATTTTCTGAAAACAAAAACAACAAGTAAGTAAGCAGTGACATGGGGAAAAAACAACGCAGCCAATTAAAAATAAACAAAGAAACAAAAAGCAGAAAGCTGAGTCACAGTAGCTGGATCATGGGAAGGGGCCCTTTCACCTGCCACATCCCCCAGCAACCAGGTCTCTAATCAGCTGCTGCCAGCTGGTTTCTCATGACTCCGTTTGCATCGTCCCCTTACTGGGACAGGCCTTGGGAATGTGGTTAGGGGCAGTTTAAAGTAATAGCCACATGGTTCAGGAATCTAGTGGCTGGACCTTCCACACGCTGGTGGTCGCTTAATGAGAATGGCTTGGCTCTCAGCTCTCTGTTCCATAGCCTAGCTTTGATGCATGCTCTTCTTTTTCTTAATAGTCTTCCTGATTGAGGTATAATAAAGTTGGTTGATATTAGAATATATTTGTGTTTATATAGCTATTGAATCGCTATATAAAAATACTTTATCTAAAAGTGAAATAAAGTCACTTACAGACATACATATGTATAAAGCTTCTTTCAAGGTGTAATTAAAATTCCACTTTCCTGGGTCCTGACCAGCCATTCACACCTCTTTTGTTTTCCTCCTGCTCTGACCAATCAGGGCCTGTGCTTCCACCTCTGTGGGCCTCCCCAGAGCAGCCTGTCCTTGCATTTCTTTTGTTTGGAACCCCCTGCAGGAGAGATGACCCTGGCCCTCAGGGTATTCCAGCAGGGGAAGACCTCTGACTTAAAGCAAGTGAAGCCTAAGGTTGCCCAGAGACTTCTGCTGAGCTCTTGCGTAAGGGGTGTGGGGAGGGGGATGAGGGAAGGGCCGGCTCACCAACGCTTTCTCAGAGGAATCTGAAATGGAAACCATGAGGAGAAGGGTGAGCTTGTGGCAGGGAGACAGGGAGCCCTGGGCAGAGGGAGCTACAGGAAGAATCATAGGGGGAAAGCTCAGGAGGGAAAAGAAACGAGGGGGGATGGCTGAGAAGGCGAGGGAGTCATTCTGTGGGGAAGAAGAGAGAGGAAAATGAAGGCCTAAAGGAAGAGAGTGACTAGGGCTGTCTGGTCTCGGCTCTGCCCAGACACTCTCCGGCCCATCCTTTCCTACATGGACTAACGCCCACCGGCCTGTTTTCTATAACTCAAGCACCTTCACGATGCAATGCACAGAGAGAGATCGAGGATTTGGGAGGACCAAGGCAGATGACATTTTGTGGATCCTCATTATGAAAATGAAAGTGCTTGACAGTCACACATTTTCTAAAGATAGATATCATCTTTGGAGGGAAGACACATCCATGAAAGGGCCTGGAACGTCAGTGCATGAGCCTCACGGCAATTCCAGTTCTGTACACACACCACCGTGCAACCAGCATGGGATTCCGAATGTGCTGGAGCACAGAACTCACTCCAGCTGGGGCGGGTTGGTTTGCATATCTTTTGATCATACTTTACATATTTCGCGTAGCTATCTTTAAAAAAAAAAAAGCACCTCACTGTTGCCAAGTTGAATCCATCTGGCCAGGACCAGACCTGTTTCCGAGTGTTTCTGAGGTCTCAACTCTTTACAGGAGTAGAAAGCCTCCTCTTTCTCTCAAAGAGCTGCCTGCAGGTTTCAAACTGCTGACCTTGAGGTTAGCAGCCCAACTTGTAACCACGATTGCCACCAAATGCTTAACTACCTATTAGAAACAGGATTTCTCATACTGATACCAACTCGACATATTTAAGATTCCCCCTCCCACCCACGCCCACCTTCCCCCATCCACTGTGGTACTTTTTTACATCTCTTTATTTTCAAAATGGGTTTTCCTTTACTCCGTGGTTCCCCCTTGGTTCATTTCGTTTGCCCACCCTGTCCCATCCCGTCATCCACTCTCCAGGTGGCACGCCCAGACTCACCTCCCAGGTCTGCGACAGCCGGCTGACAGAAGCAGTGTTGAGACCCATCACAATGGCAAAGAAAGAATTCAGGTTTCTTTGGGCTTTGCAGCTATGGGTGGGAAGAAAACAGAGGCACGGTGAGGCCCAGACTGTCCTTTCTCCAAAAGATAACCGAAGATAAGGCCGCAAAGCCTCTCCAGGCCAAGGCTGGCCTCAGTTCTGTAGCAGTGGTTTGCTTACCACCCTGGGCCCCTGGGAAGAGGGCAGTACCAAGGTTCAAATGATGCAACGGATCTTTGTCCTTAAGAGGAAATGTGGACCCTTGGTACTCTCTGGACATTTAAAACCGATTCCATCTATTTCACATGCTTTGACAGTCTCAACTGAGAATGACTGCAAATCCATGCTCACAGGACTGCTCTCGCACTCTCTCTGATCTGGGTGCTTTTCTTTTATGTCGGACCAGCCCTTCTCCCCTCGCCAGGCTCCCTCTCCCATTCCATGCAAAGTTTTTGTCCTTGCCATCAAGGAAGAGGCTCCTCTATGATGGGCATATTTAAGCATGGCATGTCTTAGTTGGGGGATGCTCTCCCACACTGTTGGTGTAAAGAAACAAGGAAATGGAATGCAAAGCAAGACTGTGGTGCTCTCCATTCAGAGAAATCTCTCTCCGTGAGACTCTTAACCGGTCAAAATCCCAGTAATTTTCCAGAGCCCTGGAGGGGGTCTTGGGGCAGGAGAGGAAGTTTGGGCTTTGGGGTCAGCCAGGAAGGCCTGTGCATGCCAGGCGCCGGCCGGCCCACCTGTGAGGGGGATGTTGCTTAAGCAGCCTGAAGGGGACAAGTCTGGGGTGGGTGGGCTGAGAAGCAGAACTCTGGGGGATCTGGGCTGGTTCTCACTCAGCAGTGTGCCCCGTTTTATTCAGCGTCATTTACCTACATGGAACGCTAAGTATAGATCCCATCATTTTATCTGGTAGCCCTCCCCATGAACAATTTTACTGGACCGTCTCTCTTTGCTCATCATTAAAGAACCACAGGACTAAATCTCTGAATCCCTAAATAACACGGAATTAATAAAGGCATGATTTACCTACAGGATACATTGGTACTGTACAAATAAGCTATTTTCATCTGCAACAATCAGTCCATGATGAGAACAGACTGTGAGGCACTAAACAATCTGGTTGTGCAAACGCCCCTTTGTCTCTGTGTGTGTGTGTGGGAGGGGGGTGGGGGGAGGAACCAAACCACTCAGTCCACAGAGGTGGGGGAGGGGTGGTGGCGAGAGAAGGATGGGGAGACATGAATATGCAAATACGATGCCTGAGGCAGGGAAAACACTGCATGATTGAGGAAATTACTGTTTTCCCTTGTCTATTCCTACTAGTGTGATTATCAGGAGTTTAACTGTGGACTTCTGTTGGTCTTCCATTCCAACAGCAAAGGGAAGAGACCAGAACAATGCATAATTCAAGAGCAAGAGGCCATGTGGAAAAGGTGTGACTGTTTCATGTCTCTAAAGATGGAGAGACTCTCATTCTGAGGACTGAGCTGAATGCTGTCATTTTACTCCCTGGATCATGGATGTCCCCTTTCTCCTAGTGACTGGCAGGTCTCAAAAGTCTTTTGCACCTTCAGGAATGTCACAGGCCATTGTGAGGCTGCATTCACAAGGGGGCATTCACAGTAAGAGCATCTCTGGTCATCTCCTCCCCTCTCTCACGATCATCACCCACCACCTCCTGTGAGCTCCTGTCTCCCGTCTGATCTGTGTGTCACTTTCTGACCAACCTCCCGGAAGGACTGGCACTATCAGTCCCCTCAAGTCAGTCCAAAATCTTCTACCAAGAATTTAAAATATTTGACAATGTAGCACCCCTCCCCCACTTTGCAGATTGATCACCCACAACTTCCTTATACAGACAGCTCCACTCTTGCCAGATTGAATGTCTGCCCTTCTGGACCACATGTTCTGCCATGCTGTGATAAGCTACGTGGAAAGCAGGCACTGCTGAATCCCCACCTGGCAAGTCCCATTCAAAAATCAAATCCAGCTTCAAATGCTACTTCCTTTTCCTTCACAGGAGTGTTCTGAATCCTTCTCACACGTCTAGGATGTGAAATATTTGCTCCTCTGAGGCCCAAGAGGATTTGATCTGTAAGAGGGTACTTCTCCATTCTAACTTTTCATGACAGCCACTTGTGCTGGTGGATGTTCTCCCCTTGAGTGCAGGGACAGTCTGGTCTCCCCACAGCACCTTGCATCAATCTGCATATAACACCAGCTCCCATACATGGTCCCTAAATGCCTCACACTGACAAGTACAGAGATTCTTATAGGGAAAACTACTTTGGAAGCCAGAGGAGAAATAAAATGGGAAGCCTGGGAGTAATTTTGCTGTGTGTTGTTTCCTGCTTCGGGAAGCTGTTCAAATGAGCAGCCTCAGATCTCATTCAGTCTTTTGAGAGATACTCCCAGCAAGTTACAAAAATTCCACTTAATCGATGTTAACTCAGTCTCTGCTATTTAAGTTCTACAGCAAGTTGTCCGGGTATAAAATGACTCCTTTGAAATGGTCCCTGCCTTCTGGGACCGTACAGTCCAGTAAGGGAATCTTCCCCAAACAGAGAAATCTAATAAAGTGATCAAAATTGTTTAGAAAAAGAGAAGAAAAGGGGGGGGGTGGTAAGGGGAGGAGGAGCTATCAGTTGGCTTGGCCTTTAACCTGGTCAGAGATGTGGGGCTTTTTATCTGTTTAATTTTGGTCTTCTTTTTGGGTTTGTTAATGTTTTCCTGTATATGAAATCCTGGATAGGTAAGTCTAGAGCGACAGTAACAAGATTAATGGCTCCCCAGAGAGGTTGAGGGGAAAGGGGGAGCTAATATACATGAACAGAAGAATGAGGAAGTTTTCAAACGGATGGTGGTGCAGATTATGCAACTCTTCTTGATGCGATTGAACTTTCAATTTGTATGTGAACTCTATGCCAACAAAACTACTGAAAAAAATACTAGGAAACAACTTCATTAAACAGCATTTTTTTTTTTTAAGCCAAGAAAAGAAAGGGATGACTACAGGAAGAAAACAATACTGGAACTGGGTCTAAAACAGTGGTTCTCAACCTTCCTCACGCCACTCACGTGGTGGTGACCTCAATTATAAAAGTTATTTCTGTTGCTACTTCATCATTATCATTTTTCTACTGTTATGAATCAGGCGACCCCTGTGAAAGACCAGTTGAGAGCTGCTGGTCTAAAGGAATGACCAAGCATACTGTCTTCATTCCTCAAGACCAAGGTCAAGCCATTGGAAATGGCCATTCAGAGCCAACATCACACAGCCAGGCTGGGAGGATGGTGTGGGTGAGACAGTTGTTCAGAATCCACAGGGGGTGACGCTCAGAGGCTGGAGGGAAGGAATCAGTCGGGGAGGGCCTTTTCAGGAGTTTCCAAATTCCATCTGTGGGCAGCAAGGAGCCAAGAGCAAATCCCTACAGCACACCTGCCTTTCAAGGACGCTCACTCCTCCAGGTCTCCTTCTCTGACTTTCCAAGCCAGTGGTCTGTCCACCTGTGATCTAGCTGCAGGCCAGGGTTTGTGTGCTTTGCCTCCTTCTTACTAGTTTTGTAGATGGAACTTGGCATTTTAACATTTACTTTAAGGTTTAAATAATTCGAGCACAGATAATATATATTCAACAATAGACCTTTGCAACCATTCGGCTACATAAAGCTAATCTTTAGATTTTCACATCTGTGCAGTCACTTAATCTGGTGTCAATTTGAGGATTAAAAGTGTAGGGGTGGAGCCTAGACTGTCAATCTAGAGATAGCCAATAAGACCTCTGTGTGGGCATGGCTATTTCCTCTGAGAATTCTGGGAAATCTGGTACTTCCTTCTTAGAAGCCAGAGACACTCACTTCCTTGGACACTTTCTACTGACAACCCCTGTTCCCTTGGAGACACTTGACTGACAAGGCTGGCTCCCGGAAAGATATCTCCTGAGGAGAAGCCACATGGACCTGCCCTAATACGGCCAGAAATCGGGACCTAGAGAAGTCACGTGGAGACTCCTGCCAGCGCTGAGATGCTTACAATGCCACTGGATCCAAAGACTTTCTACCCATTGGGCTGAGCCCCGGTGGCGTAGTGGTGGTGCACGGGACTGCGGCCCACTGGGATAGAGGTTCGATTCCAGCGCCACGTAGCAAAGGCTGGGCCTCCCACTCCCACCACCTGAGGGCAGTGATGCCCCCCCCCCAAAAAAAAAAAAAACAAAAACCAAAGACTTTCTACCCATTGGCTTGTGGTCTTTCTGCATTTGGCATCATTGCATGTATTTTGTGAGTCTGAAGAGGACTTAGAGATTGGTATAAGGCATATGGGCTTGGACCTTGGACTGGACTGGATTGGGATGCGTTTTTCTCAAAAGTTCAATTGCTCTTGTATAGAAATCTCTTTCTTATACACATATGAGTCTCAATGGACTTGTTTCTCCAGTCTACCTGGACTACCACATCATCCTAACCCTTATGCTGGTAAAGAATAGTCCATGTACCAACGACTACCAAAAAAATAGATAAATCTGTCTTGGCAGAAGCATAGTCAGGTACTCCTTAGAGGGAAGAACATGAGATTTGGGTCTCATGGACTTGGGACATGCTGTCAGGAGAGACGCTCGGGAAAGCGGAGGGGCAGTGAAGGAGAGGACGGTCCTGGACCAGATGGATGGACGCAGGGGCTGCAAAAGGGGGCTGGATGTGAAGAACCACTGTGGGGAGGGTGCTGGGCCGGGTGGTGTTGTGTTCTGTTGTGCACAGGGTGGCTCTGGATCGGAACCAGCCCCCTCCCCCCCCCCAGGGACCTGATCACAACCTTTCTTATCACAGCAGGGGGGCGGGGGAGCCCTCTCTCAAGCAGGCTGGGGCATGCACACACGTACTGCGCGGCAATCTTGATGAGCTTCTTCACGAGTTGTACCCGCTTCCCCAGCTGGCTGCAGAGCAGGATCTCCGTGGCCACCCACAGCTGGACCTCGTTGCACCTCTGCAGCAGCAGGCTGAGGTTGGCCGTGTGCGCCCCACTGCCTTGTCTGCTGAACGTGAAGTAGATGAGTTCTTGCTGAAAGGAGACGCAGAGGTGTGGGGATGACAGACCAGCACAAGGGCTCGTTTAGAAACCCAGCCCCGGGCTGGGACTCATCTTCGGGCGGTCCCTCCCCTTTCATTGGCTGGAGAGGCATGAGCGGAGCCTCTGACCCCCTTGCCATCCTCGGTGGAGCCCGAATCCTAAGCGTGCTCTGGAGAATCCCAAAGAAGAGGAAGTCCTTCCCTTGGACGGACTGGCACCGTGGCTGCAACAATGGGCTCAGCCAGAACACCAGATGCAAGGATGGGGCCGGCCCGGGCAGGGTGTCCATCGGTTGTCCCCTGAGGGAACGGCGTGAGGACACCAACCCACAAGAGAATCTAGCCCGATAGCAATTTTCCAGTGAGGAGACAAGCCCTTCTCACCTAAGACATTCAAAGGTGGAAATCGAGACCAAACCCACCGTGGCATCTGCGGTCCTCATCCATCCTGAGGCCCTTTCATATAGGTCCTCATGCTGGTGTGACCCCGCAGCCCTAACATCATTTTGGTTACTATGTCCTCACTGTCAATTTGCGACTGTTATGAGTCCGGCGGGCCCTGTAAAAGGGTCCTTCGACCCCCAAAGGGGTCTGGACCCACAGGTTGAGAACCACTGCTTTCCACGTTGGAGATTAATGCAGGAACGCTGGATGTGGAGGTGTGTGCCAGGAGACCGGGCTCCTTCAGAGGTTGAGACTTAAGAGTCGCCCTGAGTTCAGGAGTTCTGGGCTGGACTGTTCTAAGCCCACTGGGGCAGTCACAGGACAAGGTCTCCATATGGTATCACAGCAGGAGACAACTACCACAACCACTAGAGTTGCAAGATATTGTTGGGACAACGCAGGTGCACACCAAGCTGCAAATCCAGTTGCCAAAGGGCCAGCCCCTCCCTCCCTGTCTTATTCCTCCCAGCCACCAACATCTTCATAAGAGAAAAAACCTGGAGAGCTTCCCCCAGCAGCCCCCCACTCCCACCCCCGCCAACGATGGATCTCATTTAAGGCTTCCCCAAGATAACATGAGCATCTGCCAGCTCGTCTCACTCCCGACTTACCTCGTGAATTGAATTAAAGAGACTCCAGTCGAAATGCATTAATTCCAGGGCAAGATCCCACGTGTTCATTCCCAAAATCCGCATCGACCTTTGTTGGGAGTCCTCGCTTTCTGCGAATGGGTTCTAAACCAACGAGCAGAAGAAAAGGTGTCTGTGGTGATTCCCAAATGTGTGCGCTGCCCTGGCTGGCCACAGATGGGCCCTAGCAGCGAGACGAGAAAAGTCATCTTGTCTGAGTGCACTTGATATTTGCTCTGGCATGTTCACCTCCAGTGAGTTACAGCCAATTTAGGAAACAGGCGTATTTGATCAGTGATACTTCATTGACTTAGCCTGCCCTTCCCCCTGCTGTTCTCGACACACACACACACACACACACACACACACACACACACACACACGTTTGATTATAAGACACTGCCCTGGCAGGCAGCGTAATGAAATGGAAAGCCCTGAAATCACTTTGGCTTCTGGTAGGAATTAATGTGCCAGCAGGGTTAGTAACAAAACAAACAAAAGAAATGTCACGGCACACTTTAACAACCACAGACATGGCTTTTACAGGGAAGATGTTGAACAAGTCTCGTCCCAGGCCCACCCCGACAAGATGTATTGAAATGCCCCTGCAAAGGGAGTCAATTCAAACGTGAACCCAGGGGCGAGAAAGAAGTCAAATGCCAGCGGCTCTCTCGCCTTAAGCAGGGTCTCACCATGGCGAGTGTGGCCACGCCGCATCTCGGTCAAATCTGGTGCGGATTTACTGTGCGCCAGGACGGCTTTAATCTATTGTGGGAGTTATTAGAATTCGCTGGCAGCTTTCCAGGATGGTTGACATTCGCTAATGAAAATACATTTTCTCCCATTTGGGGGAAGGAGGCTTCCGGGCCTTGGTCTCGACGTCCGAACATGACAACTCTGATCTTCCAAGGGACACATGGCAAAGCAGGAAGAGAGGACCTTCAGATTCAAAACGCTCACCTCTGGTTTTAAATGGATTCTTTTCATCTGAGGTTCCCCCCCTCCCTTCAGTTATGAAAAGGCTTCCTAATTTAAGAAAGAGTGACAATGGACTGGCCACAGAACTATCCCTCCAGAGACCTGGTTCTCTGCACTGGGGCGGCCAGTGAGTGGGCTGGTTCACCTTCAGGGGAGGGGATGTCCCAGAAAAGACCCTCTGGGACCGGCCAGGAGAGGCTGGGGCCAGGTCAAGACCACGCGGTCCAGGGGGACTTTGAGATAGAGAGCCAAACATGGGGCATAAACACCTGCTGGGTAATTTGCTCTTGGCTTTTTGTGACTCCTGACTTTTCCTTAAATGTGAGCCTTACCCTGAACCTGGTGTCTGATTACTGAAGGTCATCTACTGCTCTCAGCAGGAAACGCGTTCTATTCCGGGATCTCCTTGCTCTGGGGCTGTGATTCCTGTTTTCCAGGAAGGCTGCTCAGAGCAGTCGCTTTATCTCGACTGTAAATTCACTGCTGGTTTGTTGTAAGTTGAGGAGCAGCGGTTCTCGACCTATGGGTCATGACCCCTTTGGAGGTCGAACGGCCCTTTCACAGGGGTCGCCTGATTGATGACAGCAGCGAAATGACAGTAATGAAGGGGCAACAAAAATAATATTATGGTTGGAGGTCACCACCATGAGAACTTGTACGAAAGGGTCTCGGCATGAGGACGGTTGAGAACCGCTGCTGTGGGGTCAGACCCGCTCAGGACAACCTCCTCTCCACTGGCTGATTTCACAAGGACACCGACACGCCCTTCTCCCTAGCCTGAAAGCATCACTCAACGCTGTTAGGCACCATGGCAATATGCCAGGCTCCCCCGACAGGTAAGGGGTGACTGGCTATAAGGTGCTCCTGCTGGGAACGGAACCTCTGCCTTTCACAGGGAAGATGAACCGCCGATGCTGTCACCTCTAGCGGTTTCATGTGACATCATCCCTCCTTGAAAACTCCTTCTTAACTGGCCACCTTCTCTTTGGGAGATAAAACTACTGAACGGCATGGTTTCAATGGGTATATTTTAGGTACTGTCCAAAGTTAGTGGGTATACATTTTCAGACCAGTGGAAGACAGGCTCCCTGGATGCACACCTGAGGTGTTGACAGGTTCTCATTTGTTCTGAAAACACGGCCTAACATCTGCTTCCTAATCATTTGAGCTGCCCTTATATGGAAGGGGAGCACCTGGGTAATGCCCAGGGAACCACAGGAGATGTCTGGGTAGGTGTGGGGTGGGGGGCGGTGAAGGGAGGGTTATGGAAGCCAATGGGAGTATTGGTGCCTTTATTGCAAAGAGCTCCACACTCCCTGCTCCCTATTAGCTACATAGTAAATTATTCTCCTTCATAGACCTGGGTAAAATCAATGTCCTCTTGTACTCAAAGATGCTCTGCAGCCCTCCCCACGTTTACAATGTTTCACCGGTGGATTTGCAGGATGAACCAAGGGTAACACAGGATGTGGGACTTGCTGGAGACCATTCAGACTGCAAAGAACCAAGTAAGATCAGCCATCCCGCCCCTCCCCCCATGTGCTGAGTTCCTATCATCTGGCACAGACTGCTTACCAAAGTGTCCGCCAGGTCTTTCCTGTAGACATATATCCGGCCAGAGGCCTCCAGAGATTTGGAGATGGCCAAGTCACTTGGCTGAAGTTCATGCTTCTCTTTATGAGGAAAGAAGAGAGATGGCGTGATTAGGAACACAAGAGTAGGAGTAGCCTAGAGAGGACCCCAGGAGAGCAAAGACTGCCACCAAAGAAAGATACTTAAAAGTCCACAGGCCCGACACTGTGGTCTGCACACTCTGAACCACAGTCCCGAAGGCGGCCCCCACGGCTGCTCAGCCTCCATCAAGGGCCAATTCCCTGCGTTGTTTTATAATCGTCAGCCATTCTTCAGAAAGCAGAGCAGCATGAGGAAGAACTGGAATGTAGTCATTATCCCCCCACTCTAAGATAACCATATAATGGCGGTATTGCTAACATTTGGATGTAAATCTTTTTTGGTCTTTATATAAATGCATATATGTGTGTATGCATACACCCGTATGTGCGTGTAATTTTTATACATATGTATACCTATGTCTCATGGATACACATATTTGTATTTTGTATAAATTTACAGTTATCCTATACACTTTAAACATTTTCCCCCTATATAGTTTTACATGAACAATTCGACGATAAGCACTTAGCCCCACTTATTAAAATTTTTCCGTGTCATATTTAATTGGTTACCTAATAGTCAATCACATCAGTTTAATCTTTCCTCTATTGTTGAACATTGAATGGCTTCTAACTGCTTGGGTCATATAAATTACAGGGCATGATAGATACTAAGTACAAGCACAGGGCCTGGCACGTAACAGGGGCTTGATGAATGGGCTCTATTACTATAGCAGCAATAATATATGTTGCTGAGGCGACCATCCTGGTGAATAAATCTTTGTCTGCTTATAGATGATTTCCTTGAGAGAGATTCCCCAGTGGTGACCCAAAGGGACGCGTGCTTTGATACAAGCTGCCCAATTGCTGTCAACATTTTAAGGAATTGACTTCCTTTTCTAAACATAGGAAGAGAAGTGGTCAATGGGCCAGCCCTGACCATTACTTTGGGCAAGTATGCTTTTTTGCTAAAACTTAAAATAGAGCCTCCCAAGCATACAGAAAGCAGAGCTTAAACTCACTCACCAGGGGCGGGAGGGCAGGAAGAGGAGGGGGCGGGGTCTGGGGGGAGGCACTGAGTCCCTATCGTCTAGTGCAAACCGTTCGAATCTCTTGACCGTTTTCTGCCCATGACTGGGGGACCCTCATCACAGAATACTTTTCTTCACAGGAAGATATGCTTGTCATCATAATGACAGGTCTGTGAGGATGGACTGGAGCCAGGTTCAAGTTTCTTGCAGTGACATAATCAGCTGCTCCCAAGAGGCTGACCTTCAGCTACACTCCCAATACCCCCGCCCCATCCTGCACGTACCCTTTCTCCAGTAACTCAATCAGCCCCCACGCCAAATTGTATTTTGAATGGTTTCTGATGGACATCTTTCTTGCTGAATGCAGAGTCCACAATGGTAATTTAATATATTCTCTACTATTAAGATCAATAGAACCATGAGGCCGGCTGTTGACAGGTGAAGCAAACCACCCTACACGGCTGGTCCCAGAAGGAAGGGCTTCCCTCTGCTCAGGCTCTTTGTTTCGCCCTGAAAGGTGGAGCTGCCAGAGGCTGCCCACACCTGCTCCAGAGAGGGAGGCCACGGCTTCGGGACAGCCATGTTTCCAACTGCCAGGAGACATTTCTTGCCATTGCTGTACTTTAAAAGGCAACTACTGAAAGAATTTGAACTGAGAAGGCAGGGCCGGGGACAAAACGGCCAGCAGTGTCCTCATGCTGTGCCGCTTCCTGTGAAAAGCACCAACATAACCGCCTGCATCATGATTTTCTGTGGTGACAGGGAGAGCAACAGAGCTCATTGTCACGTCATTGTCAAGTGGCATGGAGAGGGTACTTATGGAAAAGAATGCAAGTGGGGCCAGGAATAGGTACTTTGTTTTCTCCTTCTCTCCATGAAAACACTGTTCGCGGGTTAAGACACGTCAAGCCCAAAAAGGTCCTTAAGAGGGTGGGAGAGTGGGGGAAGGACATGGAGGGAGAGGGTGGGGGAAAGACTAGCACATTTTCAAATCTGTGGGCTTATCCAAGACATAAACTGGTTTCCAGTGATGATTAGCAACGGGTCTATCCATATTAGAATGCCGTCACCCTTGTCCACCCTGAAGAATGTGGAAATGGTATTTCGGCACCTCCAATAGACACTGGGTAGTCAAAAGAGGCCCTCGCTAATCCACAGCGAGATTAGTCAGTCCATCCACAGGGGGGTGGGTTGGGGGGAGGCCACCTCCCATTATAGTGGGGGCCCAGCGATTACCTTCTGGAGGGGCACATGCTGGTTTGGATGAACCATGAGACTGTAATATTCAATATCTTTTAATAATTCTAGTCACACAGATGGGATGGAAAGGGAATCATTTGTCCCACAAGCATCTCGGGTGTGAGTTCTCTTTCTTTGAGACACTATTTTCCCGTGGGTTGCACGGGGGTGGGGGGTGGGGAGAAGGTACTTAGGGGTAGTGGGTGGGGGGGAGAGAAGGAGGCAGATATGCAGATATGGAGGGAAGAATCTCATTTAGCAAACCCAGGGAAAGGGCGGGACCTGCTTGCATACCTAACTGGTTGGTTCCTCTGAGTAACAGGGCAACAGGAACAATAGTCTGTCACCTAAGATGTTAATGCCCATGTATTCTGATAGTCCTCCCCCCACTGTAGAATTAGAACAAAAGGTAGATAAACAGGATTTTTTTCCCCTTGCCCCCTCCCCTGCCTGCCCTCTCGCTAGTTGATTAGCTCACATAGTACTTCTATTTTCCAACAACTGCTGCAAAGGGCGCTTTCTTTGTATTTTGCTCAGGGTGGGTGCCATATTAAATAAAGACCGCCGGCCGTAAAGGAGGCCAGCGACCCTGAAGGAGAACAGGCTCTGCTGAAAAGGAAGGAGTGTGCTCCGGCCGTGTCGATCAATAATGCCGGCTTGTCATCGGGCGAGCTCATTCAGAACGGACAATAGCCCATTCTCTGCGGATAAATGAAGCCCAGCGGAGGGAAGGGCTGGACTCACGCCTCCCTCCCCACGAACCCCTGGGGGGACCCTGCCCGGGGAGTGCTGGCTTTCTGCACAGTCCCCATGCCCCTCCACAGGAAGTCTTCACCAGCATTGTCAGCCAGCAACGTGACTCGCTCAAGTCTCAGTTTCTTTTCTGTCCTAAAGTAATTTCAGCCTTTGCCAATTTCCCCCAGCTAATTTAACGATGAAAATAGGAGGCTTATCTAGACCACAGAACTATGAAAAGCTTCATAATGACTGCAAAACACTGGCCTGCCCCTTCACTCCTCAGTTCTTGGGGAGGGGATTCAGTACCCAGCGGTACCCAACTGTTGTCATGGAAACACTCCTGATAGGCAGTCTCTTATTGTCACCACAGCCAGCCAGCTGCGGGCCCAGAAGGGACAAGCTGCAGGTTTACGCCAAAATGCCAGCCCTCTCCCCATCCGTTCCAGAGGCGGAGAGAGACAGGACATGGCTTACCCCCGGAGAACATGATGGCTACGAGAGCCAGGTCCTCTTCCGCATGCTGGATCTTCTCGGCCACAATTTTCAGGATCTCCTGGGTGGTCGTGGAAACGTTGGCCTTCACGCTGACGTAGGAGTGCTCCGTTACGTACACGTGGCAGAAGACTGCACAAGCCCAAAGAAGCGATCAGTCAGTGGAGTCACGGCCAGGGGATACAGACTCGTTTCAGATCCAGGCACCTCCCTTGCCGTTGTTTTGCAGATTTAAAAAAGGTACTCAGAAAAAAAAAAGTACCCAGCTATATTTACGGTTAGGTGAGCACCTCACCATCCGAGGGCGTGTGCCTGTAAATGTATGCTTAAATGCATGAAGCGGACTCGAGGTGCCAAGCTCACGAACCAACATATATATGGTTGCTAGCGGCTCTGTGTATCGTGGGCAGAGACCCCTGTCAGGCCACTGTGTGTTCCTGTTGGAGACAGTCTGACCAGAGTACCGTGGAGTCTGGTGTACACGCACTGCACTGTTGGGAACCCCTATTTCAGCTGTCTAACTCACCGTCTCACTTTACACTCGACGGGATTTGACACCAGGACTGTCTGAACCGTCACCAGGGCCCAATTATGAGCACCACACTTCCCTATTACAAGTGTGGATGAGCTTATCCGGAAAAGCGCTGCTTCTTTATTGCTTTTGTTTGCTTTGCTTTTTTAATGGACAGCCTTCTCAGTGATTTAAGAATGGCCCCCTCCATCACGGCGAGGGTGAGAAGGTTCCAGATGGAAGGCACATGCCTGCTCTTTTAAGTTCCTTTTGTTTATCAGCGGTGTTAATCATTAGGGCTAGCACAGCTAGGGAAAATGGGTTCCTGGCTAGTATTTTCCTTCTTCTTTCTGATGTGAGTGGCAGAAGCTATTTTAATAGCAATGGGGATGACCGACTAATTATTTGCTTTCTTACGTCAGATACCTTGAATGTTTAAAACCTGCGGCCACTGCTTTAGAAGAGGTAGACACGCAGTGGCACACACAGACGTTCTTGCTTCCTACACTGCAACTGCTACTCACGGAGACAGCGCAGCACCTGGAGAGGCGTCGGGTGTCGTTTGAATGGCATCACAAAAAATAGACACAGAGATGTTTCACAGAAATGCAAGGGAGGCCAGAGCCAAGCTATGAGATGACATGCCCAGAAAGAACCCCAGAGTCCACCCATCTAAGGAGGCACTGCCACTCTGGTCAGTTCCATTGGGACTGTCACTTCAACAACCACAGCTACAAACAGCTTTTGCCATTTTGTCCAGAGACAGGTTAGGGAGGGACCCCCCAAAAAGCCTTTTTCCCTTGACAGAAAATGGATTTTTTTTTGAGCAATGCTAAAGACACTGTCTACAAACCATTCAATGGGAGGTAGCTGGCTTAATACACTAAACAAAAAGAGGTCACGAGCTCGGAAAACTCTTGCGTGCTTTGAGGCTCCACTTGGAAAAAGATTGCGTTACAGGATCAACAGTCTAGGAAGGTCTGTCATGAATGAATCGGGAGGCGTGGTCCTGTCATTTGCTCTTTCGCTTGGTGCAGACAATACCATGTATGACACCGCAGAGCTCCAGCCATCCTCCATGTTATCGACCAACACTTGATAGCAAATATAAGGCGGCCTGGTGGTGTAGGGGGCTATGCACTGAGCTGCTAACTACAAGGTCAGCACTTTGAATCCACCAGTCGCTTCCAGAGGGAAAGATAAGGCTGTTCCTGGAGATGCACATCCCTGGAGCAATCCCCGAGTCCGAGAAGGCAACTGCGTGTTGGCAGTGACGGGATGTCAGCAGCGAACCGAGCAGTAGGGGCCTCCCTGTACCATTTTCTTCATGCCAATGTTCAAGAAATTGAGGAAGGTAGCGAGAGTCCAGCACATGAGAGAAAGGCAAGTTAAAAGACAGCGTCTCCAGGTCCGGGACCGTTTAATTTGTTGCATTTCCCAGCTTTTCCACTGATTCAGGCTTTACCTTAAAGGGAGGAAAGCATTGCTACTGTGTGTCCTTCTACTACAAAATGCTAATGCTGAAAGAGCAGTAAGCATGTTGAGGGGGATGCGGGCTTTCCCTGGCCGTTGAAGGCCACGGACCTTCTTAGACGCCAAGGCACACTGAGCGTGAGCTTCTGGCTGGAGAGCATCGAACTAGCTGTGGAGGAAGCTCGGCTGCACACCGTCCCTTGCATGCCTTCCCAAGATTTCCTTCCCGAAATCTCAGGGACTGGCTCGATCCAAAACGGGGTGCACTTGCTTTGGAAACATTCCCCATAAATCACAGGCTGACTGTCTCAGGAGGGCAAGGTTGGGCCACTAGTCCATTTGATGCTGCTGCCCCGGGGAAGTCAGGGAGCCCTCCCCGTGCCCTATGCCTACCTCCCAAATTAAAACTGCCCGTGGCCTTTCCTTGTTGTCCGTGAACGTGGCTGAGTTGGCCCCAACTCATGGCCGCCGTCGGTGGGACAGAAGGGAATGCTGCCTGTTCCTGAAGCACCTTCACAATCTTTGATCTCTGGAAGCCCCTGGTTGTCGCCAGAACCATCCGTATCATGGCGATGTCCCCTTGCTTTCAGTGAGCCCCTCATCTTACTCACTGTGATTCCTTTCCTAGTGATGAACTCTTTCTAATGATGGTAGGATGCGCCAGAGAAAATAGCCGTGTTCAAAGCAAGAGAAGAAAAACCACCATCTTGGATGGCAACGTGCTTCTCAGAGGAGAGTGAGAGGCCGGTCCACGTGTTATTGTTAGAGAATGGTGGCTCTTCCCGGCTACCCCAAACTCTCACTCAACACCATACTCACTTTCCTCTGTTTCCGTCACAGTTCCTCTGTGCTGCAGCCAATTCTCTTTAAGACTGAATTGGTGGAAAAGGGCTTTATTCTGTGAGAAGCAGGGAAAGAGAACAATGAATGAATGTGCTCCTGCCCTTTGGAAAAACCACAGCTGTTCATAACATGTTCCAAGAGAGCTAGCCAATTTTTAAAAAGATGAGATCCACCCATCCAAGTTTAAACAAATAAACTAGGAGTTGCCTCAGTTAATGCATGGGAAGTGGCGACTCTGACCAAAATGTCGGGCCTGGGACAGGGTCAGCAGCAGGCAGAAACCCCCTGTGATTATTCCTGGCAACACGCCCCAGAATAAGTCCACAATAAGTCTCTGGTTGCAACCGATGTCCTGGGATTCTTCTCCTGAGATAGACCATCATTGCCCCATTTTAACATGAACTTTCAAGTTAGTGATCACCGTCTGATGTTCTGTCTTCTGTCCTTTCGGGACCATGTCATACTTCTGTGGGAGGTCAGTGACTTCTTGAAGGGGAACTGATGTTCGGCAATGACTATATTCACCTGGTGTATCGGCATAGATCAAAAATGCGGCTGACACAGTATTCAACTAGCTTGGCACCTGAACACTGACAGGCCAATAGAACAAAACTGAAGCCCCAGAAGGAGATTCCTCAACACCAAAACAATTCTATTTTTGACAAAGGGCCTAAAACTCCACATGAAATGAGTAAGAGACAGTCTCTGCAATGAATGGTGCTGGCAAATTCGAGCTCCATGTGCACACAAGTGAAATAAGGTCCATGCCTCCCTTCAAACACAAAAATGAGCTCGAACTGGATTAAAGGCCAAACTATACAACCTAAAACTCAGAAGCTCACTAATAAAAAAACAAGGACAAACTTAGTTGCCCAAATACATGGCATAGACACATTACCAAACATAACAAACCACACACAGAGAGAGAAGAAAAAAAAATAGATGGATGATACCTTATCAACATTAGGCATTTATGTACATCTAAAGACTTCACCACCAGGGCAGTGATGCCACCAAAAAAGAAAAAAAAAAATCTAAAAAAAAAAAAAAAAGACTTCACCACATGAGTACAAAGAGAAGTCATAGACTGGGTAAAAAAAATTGGCACCCAACTACTCAGTCAAGGGACTATTCTCTAAAACCTACTAAACTGATTCAGCACCCTCAACAAGGATGAATAACACAATCAAACGTGGGCAGAGAATACAAACAATTCATCAGAGAAGCCAGCCAACAAGCATGTGAAGAAATGCTTGCCATCATTAGCCATCGGAGAGATGCCGGTCAAAACAACCATGAGGGCTGAGCCCCGGTGGCGTAGTGGTTGTGCGCGGGACTGTGGCCCACTGGGAAGGAGGTTCAATTCCAGCAGTGGGGCTGGGCCTCCTACTCCCACCACTGGAGAGCAGTGATGCCAAAAAAAAAAAAAAAAAACAACCATGAGATACTGCCCTCATGCCCACACTCATCGCAAAGCTCAATACAACAAAACAGCAGGTGCTGGAGAGAGTGTGGTGAAACCGGAAGCCTCCCATCATGTTGATGGAACTGTACTACCGTACAGTCACTGTACAAAGTGGGATGACACGTCCTAAAAACAAAACAAAAAAAACAGGACTACAAATATCAGATGATCCAGGGAAAGAGTAACATGGACAGGAGCATGTACGCACACGTGTGTTCACTGCAGCCTGAGTCACACTAGCAAGAGGGTAGAGACCGCCTGAATAGCCATCGGTAGAAGAATGGATGAACCATCTTTGGTCCACACAGCCCACAAGCAAGCATGCGACATTGAAAAAACTGAAGCACCTCGTGACAAGGACGAGCCTGGAGGACCATCTGCCGTGGAAATCAGTCAATCGGGAGAGGACAAGTATGGAACCACTGCTCTTAGACAGCAATAAGACTCCCGTGGCTTCTGGGGAGGGGGAAGGGAAGTCCCAGGATAGAGGGCAGAAGGGGCTATTTGGGTGGCAGAGAAAATAAAACCCAGGTAAGGGAAGGGGCAGGGAATGGTGGGAAAAGGGCGTGGTTGTGAGAGGTTGGATGAGTTTGGGATGTGAAATAGATGCCCTGCTCTGTGAACCTTCACCAACATCGCAAAAAGTTTAGACAATAAAATAGAGGTAAACATAAAATTGAAAACAGACACCAACTAGGGCTGACAACTCATTTCGTATTCCCCACCCTCCTTCACCAAGTTGATGCAAACCCACGTTGCACAGGGAACATGAATTCACGCTGGCCACCATTGTTCTGTCGTGCTAGAAGACACAACCTTTTTGCTGACAACGCTGCCTTATCCAGTCAAGATTCATGCGCTCCCCCCCCCCCCCCCCCCCATTGTGTTTAGTTCAAATGTATATATGCTATTCTGGGAATATCAAGTGAGCTGTGAGTGCAAAATGCAGCGGGAAATAACACAAAAAGTCCTACGGTGGAGGGCATGTGGCTGAAAGGGGATCTGTCCCCTCCCAGGGAAGCTGAAGCTGCAGGAAGGTGTGGGCCAGCTGCAGCCCAGGACCCTGCCTCGGCCTGCCCTTCTCATTTTATCGTGGAGACTTGCCGGTGAGGTCTCCAGACCATACTGCCTCACCGCGCCCCTTCAGGTAAGACGCACAGGGAGCCGACTTACCTTCCTTTGTGGGGAGTATTCATCCACGGTGCTGAAAGGGAGAGGACACAGAGTTAGTCTGTACCCCCAATCCAGATAGCTCGATTTCATAATCTATTCACTTTGGAATATAAAAACAAGAATACAGAATTTACTACTACAAATGCTCAGGAAACCAGCTGAATCCCAGAATCACAATGTTCAGCATCAGCTTGACATAGAAGACACCATCTATTGCTATGGCAGCTGGTTTTGCTCTCCTTCAGTATCTGCACCATGAAAATACTTACTGACGCCGGTGCATCCCAAGGATCTTCTGAAACTCTTTCAATTCTTTTTCAAGTATTGGATATTCATACACATCATCCAGGACATTCCTGTAGATGGTCTGGGGAGGAAAACACAAGTGGCAGCTGGCATGGTTAATGGTCCACTTTGTAGTAAAGGATGAAGGCGGAAACAATGGTGGCCGTGCCTGTGGAAGATGTCCGAGTACTATACCAAGTACCAGGGAGGCCTCGGAGCTGCTCACGCAACTGGGAACTCTCAGGAAGGAAGGCTGGAAACCCCGAGGTCTCTGACTGGCTCTTCCAATGACCCTGCCTATTTCCATCCCCCACCACCCTACCATAGCCACACAATCACTTGGCAGAGAAGAACAACAATAACCAAGGCAATCGAATTAAAGTAAGTGTTTGGAAAAACCACAAGAAAGGTGGTCACCGTGTTGATGAAACAAGGTTTTTTTCCTCTTTTTTGGGGGTGGCATCACTGCTCTCCGGTGGTGGGAGTAGGAGGCCCAGCCCCACTGCTGGAATTGAACCTCCGTCCCAGTGGGCTGCAGTCCCGCGCACAACCACTACGCCACCGGGGCTCAGCCCTAAACAAGTTTTCAATGGGATATCTAGTATATGTGCTGCTGAATCGAGCACCTTAATGGGATATCTGAACGGCAACTGAAGCTTGAACTCAAAGTGGGTTCCTTCATGAAAGGCAGAATCGGATTTGGCACTTGCCTGTTCTGAGACAGGCCCCCGACCCCCACTTCATTGTTCAAATCTCTTTCGCTGCTCCTCCTTATGAACCCACACCCTTCGCATGGCTTCAGTGGTCATGGGAATATAACTCTGTGCTACCATCTGCAGGATTCAGTTAGGTAGAAAAGATAGTAATGCCTATGAATGATTACAGACAAATTAAGCAGCTTTTCTGTATCCCACATACTAATCTAAGTTACTATTAATTTTATAAGGTATTATTTAAATTTCTCAAAATATACCATGTCCTGCAAATGTTTCATAGTATAACTTAATAGATTTTTGAACTGATACATCATTTTCCATCCAAAAGGTTTATATAGTTGGAACTGGTTAGCTCAATCTGAAGGTCCTCAGGGGTACAAACTATTAATACGCTTGACTGCTAACTGAAAGGCTGGATGTTTGAAATTGAATCAGAATGCCTTCAAAAGAAATGCCTGGTCATCTACTTCCCCCAAAATTGCCATTGAAAGTTTGATGGAGGAGAGTTCTACTCTGATATATTTGGGTTATTTTAAGTCAGCGTCAACTCACTGGGCATTAGTAAATCAAACATAAATCTCAATACATTCAATACATTAAAAAGTGTCAGGTTTTGATATATATTTTGGTGTAACTTCTTTATTTCACATGCACACAAAATTCCAAAGACTTACATAAAATAACCTTAAATTTTCACTCCCTGACTTTAAGTTGATGCCAAAGTTTCTACAAAAGACTGTAACTCTTTATAGGAGTAGAAAGCCCTATCTGTCTCCTAAGGAGAGGCTGGGAGTTTTGAACTGCTGTCCTTCTGGTTTGCAGCCCAACTTGTAACCACTATGCCACCAGGACTCTAACCCATCAATGGAGTGACATTCACTTTTCTACCAGTGGAATGGTAGACTTGGTAAAATGGCTAATTGCCTCCAGAAGCACCTGGATCCTTGGCTACAAGAACAGAAGAACTGGTTGTTGCCCTGCTACCATTACTTAATGTTTTGATCAAGGATTCTATAGAGGAATAGAATTTCACATTCTCATGGAGTCCAAAGCATTTTAAGAAGTCATACACTCCTTTAACCAAAATAATTCTGGTGCCATGAAGGCAGGGAAAACCCGCAAGACTACTGTAGTAAGACAATCTTTACACCTTAAACCAAAAATATCCCCTGACATCTTAAAACCAAGCCATAGTTTAGCTTAACTGCTAAGGAATGTCTGCCTCGAGTACTGTGTTCTCCTAAGAACTATGTACATAGGATCAAGTTGACCATAGCAGCGTGGAGGACTGGTTAGGCATCTGAGGAGGTGGCCAGTGGTGTTGATGTGGGGACGTTTCAGAGACGAGGTGATACACAGTTTCAGTGCAATCAGTGTCACTGACAGCCATGCAGGATTTATTGAATTGTGTGTTCTGCTGTGCGAATTCTCAACAAGAAGCACATGCAAATAAACTACTTTTAAAAGCTCTCTCCTACTTTACTTTTTCATAGTGATTTAAAATGTAAAAGATCAAGTATTTAGTGATTTAAACCATAAAAGATCAAGTTTCTATCTCTGTTGGGACCATCGGGGCTTATAGTAGTCAACATGAGTTTAAACGTTTTTTTAAGTCACTTCTTGAACACGATCGACAAAGTTGAACATGATTTTTGAAATGCATAACTGGAAGTAAAAGCAATCATTTGGCATCAAAGAATATCAAGAAGTCTTACATTACCTTTAAGAACATTTTTGAATGTTCATCTTCATGTAACCAGTCTTTGTACAGAGCAATCCACTGGGAAACAAGATGCAGGACTTTACGCTTCCTACAAGGAACGTCTGAGTTTTCTTCTTTGCCTTGATACTTCTTAGCAGAATAGGTGCACATGGTTAAGAAATAATACTACGTTGTTGAAAGTAAAGACAAAACAAGAAGCTGAAGAGATCCATTTAGTCCTTGCACATCACATGCTAAACCCTGTTTTCAAAGAATCTACAACATGCACACATGCAAGAAGAAAATATGTGCAATAGCATGCACTAAAAGAACAAAAGTAGTCTCAGGAAAATACCTTAGGAATGCAGGATGGCGGGCTGGGAGCTAATAGTGAGACATCACACTCAAGCCCCACTATGTAGGTGATTATGAACTCAATGAAATTTACATCAGGACTAGGCCAGATGGTCCATAACCCTCTGAAATTCATATTCTATACAACCAGTCACCACTAAAACAAATGAAACCCACTGCCATTGAGTGTACTCCAACCCCTAAAAGCTATGGCTACAAATGAGTATTACTTGTCACCAAAATAAAATGTGAAACCTGTGTTAGTCCGGGTAGGATAGAGGAACAAATTTCATAGACACGCATATAGATATAGGGAAAAGGTTTATATACAAGAGGAACAGGACACTGAGCCCAGTCCAGTTCAAAGTCATAAGTCCAATATTAACCCATATGCCCAAAATCAGTCTATAAAATCTTCCAACTCACGAAGTCACCGGTCAGTGGGTGCAGAATCCCAGCACTGGCAGGGGTCTCCACATGGCTCCTCGCTTCCAGGGTTCAGGGTCCATCAACAGCAGAAGCAACTCATTGCTGGCAGAGGTCTCCATGTGGCCGCCCCAGCTTCAAGGTCTGGCCCCATCAGGGCAAGACCGTGTGGTCTCTCTGCTGGCTCCTCCAGTTTCTTGGACGCTGCCAGCTTCTCTTTTCCATGATTGCTCATCTCTGAGATTAACTCCCAATAACTGGGGAAGATAGCTTCTCATCTTCACGAGGGAAATATCATGAGATTTCCCAGAAGTCTCAGGAGAAAGCCATGCCCACATAGAGGCCTCATTGGCTACTCAATGGCTAGCTCCAGATTAACAGGCTAGACTTCACCCCTACACCTCAATCATGAAATTAACATAAGCACAGGACTGCCACAAACCCTAAAGAAATGACCGAAATACTTCCACAATTTTGGACAGTTATCAAACTAGCTATATATACCCACTGTCACTGAATCGACTCCTACTCATGGCTGGATTCCTTGCAGGAGGGAGGACAGCAGCCATAGAGGGTTTTCAGGGTTGTGAATCTTGACATAAACACGCCGCCACATCTATCAGCCATAGAGCAGTTGTTGGATTTGAACCTTTCAATTTGCTGTCAAATGTTCTGCCCACTGCACCACCAGCTTGTCTGAAATTGTTGTCTCCATTTAACGGACTAGATTCTACAGCTAGAAAGATGACGGGCTAGCTGGCAGAGCACTTTCTGACATAGGGCCTACCCAACGTGCTGTTGGGAGTCGAAAAAGGTGTATTTAGAATGACACATTTTTGTCCACTGTGCTTATTTGTATGAGTAGTTTTATTAGTCCTCTCTCTCACTGCCATCAAGTCGATTGTGTGACAGGAACACCACCTCTCCATTGTGTGAGAGGAACACTAAGGTTATCTGATTCTCATCTCTAAAATAAAATCAGAAAACCATATGATGAGTTTGCTCAAGTTATCTATTTCTTTTCATATATTGAGAGGCATAATGTAAAGATATGTCCTACATTCTCTCTACTGTGCAAATGTCCTTTTCTTCCTTTTCTGCAATTACAATGACCTCATTATATGGGGGGGGGGGAATCTGGAAAACTAGGAAATGGTAATAATTTTTTTAGGTCAGCCTATTAAAACAAAGATATGAGCTTTTTATTAAAGCTGCATAGATGATGTGCTCTACAATTACTGCCCAGCAGGGCATGGCGAATTCAAGGGCTGGAAACTCAACCGGTCTTCTCTATTCAGTTAGTGCTATTTATTTGCTTCATCATTTTTTCCTTTAAATATTATCCCTGATGCTGACAATATCTATATACAGTCAGACAAACACACTGGCCGACTCAACAGCCTCCACACGTGAACAAGCGTGGGACATTGACATTGCAACTCCCCTCACCCCCATTTTATGCACTTCTCTCCTGTACAGAAGCTCACTGACCTTGAAGTTCCTACCAAGTATTTCAATGCTGTTGTCCGTGTGAGTCCGTGTAGATTGCTGTTGAAAGAGGATAATGCTCAAGGCAGACAGTTCTTACTAGTTAAGTGAAGAAGCTATGGCTGAGTTTTAAAAAGGCTTCAGGGCACATTGCTAGTTCAAGGTTTAAGACATTAACTCTGTGCAATAGTTTCAGGGGTTCATCCATTCTCCATGGCACCAAAAGAAGTCTAAAGTCCGTAAGAATTTGAAACTTTTTTGTAGATTTTTTCCTTTTGATCAGATTCCTTAAATGGAGCCTTTGATCGAAGTGTGCAGAAATGGGAGGCGAACGGCAGTTCTGGTCTCATGGTAGAGACAATTGTTGACGGAGGCAATTAGCTACCCATTCCCTATCTTCTTCCTGACTCTCCTCCCTAGTCTTCCCAGGTGAAGAAAGGCCAGATGTTGTACCTTGGATAAGCTCTTGAAAGATCCCAGGCACTACACAAGGAAGAGAATGTGTTAACAGACCATTTAACTGGGATGTCCCATAAAACCATGACCTGAAACATCTGGACCAAGGAACCAAATTCCATGAAGGGTTGGTGGTATCTAAGCAGCCTTAGGAGCTATTTGCCAGGGTGGGGCTGGGGGGTGGGTGGGGGGTTATTGTAAGTATATCTATACACAACTTTTGTCAGTTTAACTTTTTACCGATGTACACCTTGAGCACTGTGATGACATTAATCGGCAGTGCAACCCTACCCTCAGTCAAGGTGGTTTTTCTATCATGGTTGACCCCATAGGCCCCCGGCTAGTTCCTCTCCTGCCCCTTGCAATCATCACACTCTGTGGTCTCTTTCTATTTGCCCTTTCTTGTCCCTACCTACATGCGGGTCATGCATTATTTGTCCTTTGGGGGTTAACTTAGTTCACTCAGCATATCTTCAAGTCCCACCCTCACCAGCATGTATCCAACTTCCTGTCTCCTATTGGCTGAGGAGCATTCCTTTAAACAGATGTATCACACTTTCCCATCTGTGTACCTGTGTTGGTGGGCATTTGGGGGAGTTTCTACTTTCTGGCTATTGTACTACCACAAACGATGATCCATACCCGCTTGAGTTTTCGCTCTTAGGCCTTTGAGTATGAGGCTAGAAGTGGGATTGCTAAGGTCACGTGGCAGTTGCATTTTGGGGAGTTTGCATTGTTGGTGAACGGCCACACTCTTCCTGAGCAGTTCTACTATTGTGTGCTCTGCCACTGTGTATCGATGTAAGGTCTCCAGGTGCCCCACATCTTCACCAGCACTTATTTGCTAGGGATATTCTTGTTTTTGTTCTAACCTTGCCATCCTAGTGGGATAGAAATGGTATCTCATTGCTGGTAGCATAGTAGATATGTATTGGGCTTTTCACAGTGAGGTTAGCAGTTTGAAACTCCAGTTGTGACGCAAGAGAAAGATGAAGTTTTGTACTCTCATAAAGAGTTACAGTCTCAGAAATTCACAGAGGAAGTTCTACCGTGCCCTATGAGTTAGAATTGACGTAACGGCAGCATTCTGTGTGCAGGTGTTTGTGTGTGTGTGTGTCTGAGATGACGGACGGATGGATGGATGGGTATGAATAATACCAAGCAACTTTTCATGTGTCTAGAGGCCATCTCCACATCTATTCAAGCCTTTTGTCCATTTTATGACTAGGCTGTCTTCAATGTTGTTAAGTTACTGTGCTTAATCTTGTTCTCCTCTCTGCAAGCTAGCTGAAAAAGTATTCAATGATTACATTTTCATGGATATTATCTTGGTTCATTATCAAGGTATATGCAAGGGAGTTTCTAAAGGGACAGAAAAATGGAATAAAAAATAATGGGAGTTCTCTATGAACATATGAACATTCTCCCTCATATAGTCTTTTATAATTTGTCCATAAGGCATCATATTGAGAGGGGACCCAGCAGTACAGTGGTAAAGAGCTTCCCTGCTAAATGAAAGGATGGTGGTTAACCCATCAGTTTCTCCATGGGAGAAAGATGTGGTGGTCAGTTTCTTGAGAGATTTACACCTTTGAGATAGCTTTCAAACTAAATTCACTGCTGTGAAGTGGATTCTGCCTCAGAGTGACCCGAAAGGATAAGGTAGAACTGCCCTTGTGGGTTTCTGAGCCTAACTTTTTGCCAGGAGTAGAAAATCTCATCTTTCTCTCATGGAGTACCGGGGGTCTCGAACTGCAGACCTTGCAGTTAGCAGCTCCCCTCATAATTACTATGCCAGCAGCGCTCCCTTGGGGGCAGCTCTGCTCCGCCTGAAAAGGTCATGATGAGCAGGCATGGTCCCAGGAGCAGTGTGACAAGATGACACTGCTATGGAAATTAAGCTGGGAAGTAGGCAGCAGGTAGTAAGTAGGTAAGGCATGGAGTAAAAATCCAAACTTCTGTACAGTACAATGGGCCCAGGGCTCTAGAAGCTTAAGTAATGCACTTAGGTGATAATAAAACCAGAAAGGCATTTATGATAATAACAATACCTAACTAAAACTCCCGAACCGGAAGATACGGTTCATATCAATAAATTAGGTTTAAAAAGAATCAAGGGGGGAAACAAAGTAAATGGAATCACTCTTTTTAATTTTTTTTGGGGGGGGGGTGTGCATCACTACCCTCTGGTAGTCGTGGGAGCTACCCAGCGCTGCTCCTGAGAGCTACCGCTGGGTTTGAACCGCCAAGTTCGCGGGCCACAGTCCCTCATTCAACCACTTATGCCACTGGGGCTTAGCCCAGGTATCACTCTTTAGACGTTGGTGGTAGTGGGGTACGAATGCCTTACTGAAATATGCATTAAAAACATCTCAGGCTGAAAATAAATGCCATTATGCTTGTGGCTTATATTCACTCATAAAAGGCAAAGTAAACATGAATACACAGAAACAATCGGGAAGAATCCTGGCTTAACATAGTTAAAGATGTCATGGGTTTAGAATCAGGGGTCCTCAAACTATGGCTTGAGGGTCACATGCGGCCAAGGATATTTATCTGGCCCACTGGGTGTTTTTGCCATGCTACCTGTGCTGCTTAACAGCGGACTCATCCCAGGCTGGCAATAAATTTCTTCATAGCTTTTTTTTTTTTTTTTTTTAAACTGTACTCCTACTCTCCAATGGTCTGAGATACACTGAACAGGCCCTCTGTTTAAAAAGTTTGAGGGCCCCTGGTTTAGAGACACAACAAAAGAACCGGTGGTCTCATGGTTATCTAATGGGCTTCTAACTGCAAGGTCAGCTGTGGGACACCACGAGCCACTTTCTCCACAGGGCAAAGATGGGTCTTTCTACTTTGTAAAGAGTTACAGTCGGCTGAGCCCCGGTGGTGTAAGTGGTTGAGTGCAGGACTGCGGCCTGTGGGCTTGGTGGTTCCAATCCAGCAGCGGCTCTCAGGAGCAGCGTTGGGTAGCTCCCACGACCACCAGAGGGCAATGATGCCCAAAAGAACAAAACAAAACAACACAAAAAATAGAGTTCAGCCGTGGAAACTCACAGCAGCAGTCTTACCTTGTCCTATACGGTTGCCTTGAGCCGGCACTGGCTCAAAGGCAGTGAGTTTTACTTTTTTTCTGGAAGGATCTGAATTAAATTTTCATGTAACAATCTTGCTCACAGGGTCACATTTTTTAAAAATCCAAACAAAATTTTAGAGTCTTCAGGTATATCCTAGAATTTACTTATTCACTTATAAGTTAAGAATGAATTGTTTATCTAGTATAAGTAGTAGTGGGCTCATGGTTAAAAACAATAATTTAAAGGCATCTAACTTGCTGTAAAGAAGTCCTAGAGTGGTTAAGCATTCAACTTCAAAGTGGAAAGGGGTCCCTCGTCCCCAGAAGAACGACGTACAGCCTACTTCCTACTGATGACACCCCCAGGGCAATGCCCATTTCTCCTCCAGCAGTGCGTGGTGTTGGAATCAGCAGGAGGTAAAGGCTTGGTTTTTCTGGCTTCATTTTCTGGAAAACACACTTTATGTTTTTCTCTGAATGGCAATTATTCTGGTAACACGCTAGTGTTAAGATGTACATGGAATTAGCTTACAGACAGCATTCCACACTACTTTCAACGATGGGGAACTCATTTGAAAACTTTCAGTAAGATAACTTGGCTTTGTATTTTGGCTTTTCAATGTTCCCATGCGACATCTCTTCTGTCTCACGAATAAAACGATCAGGCTTTCTTCACCAGCCATCCACCTTCTGATCACAATCACCTCTCTAAAAGAACATGCAGTGACAAAATCTGAAGTTGACAAGTTCATTCCAGGGTGTGGTTCTGATCTCCTGTGTGGAGGAATGGCTGGTATCCCTGGGGACACATTTTCAGAAACGTGACGGCGTCACGTACCACCGGCAAGTGGCCTTTGAAATCCCCTTACTGGGTGATATTACCAGCCCACTCTACCTCTTGACTGTGGGGTTTACTCGATAGGCCAAATTAACCTCTAGATGTCAGAGCAATCGTAAGGCACAGATTTAAGGAACGCATAACATGCGCCATCCAATCCACCCACAATGCAGACTGTGGAAACAGCGGCCCGCCATCAGCCGCACCCCTCGTTCATTCTGTCTCATGTCGTCTTTCACATTGAATGCCATGACATTAATATTTCACATGTCCACACACTCGTGTGGGGGGGGGGGAGTGAATGAAGAGAGGCAGTTAATTCCTAATGGGAGACATCTGTCTGAGAGAAAGATGACACAGCATCTGAGAGGTAATGAAGGATATTGCCTTAACAGCGCCTGGCACAAGTCGTCGGTTGTCATGAAGACGGTGTATGTGAGGAGGAAGTCATCAAGGAGAGTCTCTGCAAAGAAAGAACACACACACACACAGTGTAAGCACGGGTTAAGGGAGCCCCTGCTGCTGTTCAGG
>PVJH01009792.1:0-35035 GCA_004026705.1 Nesogale talazaci | reverse complement strand
AGAACGCACAACACGCGCCATCCAATCCACCCACAATGCAGACTGTGGAAACAGCGGCCCGCCATCAGCTGCACCCCTCGTTCATTCTGTCTCATGTCGTCTTTCACATTGAATGCCATGACATTAATATTTCACATGTCCACACACTCGTGTGTGGGGGGGGGAGTGAATGAAGAGAGGCAGTTAATTCCTAATGGGAGACATCTGTCTGAGAGAAAGATGACACAGCATCCAAGAGGTAATGAAGGATATTGCCTCAACAGCGCCTGGCACAAGTCGTCGGTTGTCATGAAGACGGTGTATGTGAGGAGGAAGTCATCAAGGAGAGTCTCTGCAAAGAAAGAACACACACACACACAGTGTAAGCACGGGTTAAGGGAGCCCCTGCTGCTGTTCAGGACCCAGAAAGCACATGGGGGCCTGGTGATGATGCATGGTACAGAGGGGGCACTGGCAGGGGAGAATTTTAGCCACGAACCACATTCTTTATTAAAGTTCAGATTTTCAAAACCCCTTACATAGAACGCCTCGAGCCACCAGGCACGCTTGTTGTTACTGCAAAGTGTTCCAAACATAAAACTGGCCATTTCCCCCCTGAAACACGCTCTCTATTGGCGAGTAAGGACGTCACAGCAAGCTAATGCATAATAAATAACGTGCTGCAGAAAGACATTTCACAAGAGTCCAAGGTATACTGCTTTCTAGCCCTACTGGGAATGAAGTCTGCACGTTCTAATAAATTAAGGCTTTCCAAAGTCATTTTCCAAAACCGAAGTCAAGAACAATGGATAATAAAACCCTGAGGACGCATATCAGGTTCCAAGGTCATTCACCTCTTTTTCACAAATACAATTGTAAGACGCTGGGCAAGTGGTGAATGATGTCCTTCAGGCTCCCAGAGGCAGCAGATCCAGGTGGAACCAGAGAGCAGGCCTAGCATAGCACACCCTGCTCCTCGGAGGGGCCGTGAACAAAAACAAGCTTCCTTTGTATTGCCTCTTGGCCTTCAGTGCTCCTGTACAAGTCCTGCTGATAAATGGTACAGAACTGCCATGCAGGCAAAATGAGCCTCTGTAGCCAAGGGGGCTTCACATTGAACTGCTAACCACAAGGTCAGCGGTTTGAGCCCATCGGCCTTCCCTCAAGGAAGGTGCGACTCCACTCTGCCCTGTGGGGTCACAATGAGTTGGGACTTAATCAAAGTCAGCTAGGGAGTTTGAATGCAGGCAAACTCTGTCCTCCAAAACGATTTCCACGTGAAAGAGAAGGTCAGAGGCAAAATACCGAGTAAAGACTGTGCAGCAAGTCTCTAGTTGTCTCTATCTTAAAATTAATTTTAACTGTGATGTAATTTATATCACTATATTCAGGACACCAGTTTTTCAGTAGCAGGAATAAAGAGCAATGAATCTAGAGGCTTGACAGCATTTTTGCTGTCAAAATCTAAACATTCTAAGTTTGAGTGTAGAAAGAACTACATAGTAAATTTAAAAAAAGAAATAACTATATAGTATAGAGTGCTGGAGCTCTATTGGAAGGGGGTATTAAAGACAAATTTCTGAATTTTTAGGGACATTAAGTTAATAATGACTTCCACAATGTGATATGTTTTTGTAATGAATGCAAAATGTGATTTTGCATACAAACTATGTATGTGCATTTTTAATTGATATTTCTTATTAAGCTCTACAGAATTTATCATGATTATATCCTTGACCTCCCTTGTGCAGGACAGCTTGAGCTTTCAGGGTCCTGGACCTCTTGAAATTCTAATGAACACATTGAAATCCGTATGCCAGAAAAATGCACATAAGCTAACATTAAAAAAAAAATCATTCCACTTGCCCCAGGGCGCTGGATAAGATTCTTTGTTTGATAGAAGATGCAGTAATCTAATTATACTATTTCTTAGGACTATGAATTTCATTATCTTTTGCCTCCTTTGGGACTTATTGGTAGAAAATTTGTTTTTTGTTTTTTTCTCTACAAATAATGCTTCTAGAACTTCCCCCAAAGCCGGGGTGTGAGTCAGCTTCAGATGGCCCAGGTCACAGGCAGCTGGACAGCTGTTGTTGACCTGCTAATGCTCAGAGGAGGCTGCAGTCATGACCTCCAGATCTCCTTTTCTGCACATTTACCAAATAAAGTCAAAAGTAAGAAATTTATTCTACATTTAAATAACTAGCGTTCACCTTAAAGTTACTCAATGCGAGCAAGATTACATTTATGAACAGAAAAATTTGATCTCAGAGGCTTGGGATGATAGCTGGACTCCTGGGGTGGGGCCGTTGAATAGTGTTTACCTTTGAACCAAAAGGTTTGGCTGTTCCAACCCACCCAGCTGTGTCTTGAAGGAAGTCTGAGGGCCACCTCCGGAAGGGTGAACCCCCCACACACCTAATAAATCAAGTCAATTCCAACTCAGAGCATGTCTGTGAGGAAAGGAAGTCTCGAGACAAGAACTGTATCCCCAGCATTTCTGATCCCGAATTGTATTCTGTGCACTTCCCTAAGATACCCCTCCGGGGATTATTTTTTTTGAGTTCTGTGTGGTCACTGCAATGAATTATGGACGGCATCTGAAACAGGAAGAGTTGTGTAGAAGAGTGCTGTGGTTGGTAGCAGAACCAGAGAGGGGAGATATGTCTGACCTCTGCCTCAGGGGAATCCACCATGGGGTAGTTTCATTAGTTGTCTGCCTTGTGAAGTCAGGAGGTCCGATGCCACTCCCATATGATCTTTAACATTAGTTGGTACTGAACCCAATCCAAACTCCCTGTCAATGAGTTGGTTCTGACTGATCGCAACAACGTGCGACAGAACAGAACTATTTTCCTTTTTCCCGTGGGGCAGTTAGTGGATTGAAACTGCTGACCTTCTGGTTAGATGACTATATAAGTTCCTTCACAACCAGGGCTCCTTACAGGAGTATACTTAACAGTATAGTATAGTATAGTATAGCATAGTATAGTAAACAGGACTCCTTACTTCCTGTATACAGTAAGTATACAGGTTTGGACAATTTCCAAGATTTTATGATTCAAAAATAGTCATGGGGAGGAGACAGGTCAGTGAAGGTGCAGTGCGGTGGTGATGAAGCATACAACTTTCCTCTAGTTCCTGAAGGCTTCCTCCCCCAACTATCATGGTCCCAACTCTACCTTACAAATCCAGCTGGACTGGAGGAGGTACACTGGTAGAGATGGGAACTGGGAATAGGGGGAACCCAGGACAGATGAAACAGATGAACCCCTTGGGGCCAGTGGTGAGAGTGGAGTTACTAGATGGGCAGAAGGAAGGTGGGGTAGAGAGGGGGGGGGCCAACAACAAGGATCTACACATAACCTCCTATCTGGAGGACAGACATCGGAGGAGTGGGCGAGGGGAGATGTCAGGCAGTGTAAGATATGACAAAACAATAATAATTTATAAAGTATTGAGGGTTGGTGGGGGAGGGGGAAGCAAGCACGGAGGGGAAAGGATGGGAAGCTGGTATCAAGGGCCCGAGTGGAAAAGTCGATATTTGGAGAATGATGATGGCAGCAGACATGTGAAGGTGCTTCACATACTATATGTATTTATATATTGTGAAAAGCGATGTACAAGTCTCCAATAAAATGATTAAAAAATACTTACTCATATGAAATAAAATTCAAGAATAATTGAAGTTTGTAGTTACAGATCTTTACTTTTTAAGTCGCAGAAAAAGAAATCTATATACATGTCCTGTGGATAAAAACTTTGCTGGGTTAAATTATGGAAAGTTTTAATGTCAAATAACATATAAGGAAAGTATTGAGTTTCTCACTGTTAACAAAATTTTCTTTGATTACTGGGTTGAAAGTTAATTTAATCCTTGGTATAATCTGCCTTGAGGGCAGGGGTTCAACAGAATTTCTGAAATAAAAACCAAAATGGAAAAAAGTAAGGTATTTGCACTTCAGGTCTTTGATTACAGAACTCAATTATTTTTTGTTGACCAAGGTAAATTCCTGACAAACTTGAAACTTTGTGGAAAGGTATGACAGATTTGCTTGTTTTATAAAGAGGGTCGTGCTATTAATAAGGTTTATTTACTGCTATAAATTACATGTCGAATCTGAAGAAATACCCGATTTTCTCTTTGAGTTTAAAATTTATGTCTGGGGCTGAGCCCCAGTGGCATAAGTGGTTGAGTGCAGGACTGCGGCCTGCGGGCTTGGCGGTTCAAATCCAGCGGCAGCTCTCAGGAGCAGCACTGGGTAGCGCCCATGACCACCGGAGGCAGTGATGCTCCCCCCCAAAAAAATAATAAAATAAGATAAAATTTATGTCTGACATTTGCCCGAGATTAAATCCCAAATGCATGCGCTTATGTCATAATTTTATTATTGTAATTGCTAATTTGGCTTGCAACTTTGTTTCTTCTGAAACATCAAAGGCAAACTGGGGGATTCCCAAAATTTACTTATGGAATTTTTATTACAATTCCGATGTAGAGAGACTTGATAACCATGCTATATCTTCCTATGTAAGGAATCCTGAGGGCAGAGTAGAACACGCCTTGGGCTGCTAATCACAACATCAACTGTTCGAAACCACCAACTGCTCACCAGGAGGAAGACGAGGCTTCCTCTTCTCTGGAACACACACCAGTGCAGCGCTCCTCTGTCAGAATTAACACAGTGAGGGTGAGCTATCTTAATACAGTTGACTACTTGATATTACTGCCAATATTATTTGGCATTCTATATGAAACTCTTTGAAAATAACATTTATCACTATGTTTAGAAGTATTTTTGTGCAAAAGGTTTTTTCCCCATTATTAACTTTATTTGACTTTGCATTACTTTTGTAGGTAATTCCCATTAGACTTTGCACTTTTTGAAATTAGTTTTAGTTAACCATAGCTATATTTGAATTTGTCATCTATAGTTAAGTTTTACCTGGTTCTGTCACTGAAAGACGAACTATTTCCAATACATCATACTTTAAAGAGGAATATAATACTTTGAATGTGGATACCACTGAATTAAATGAAGATTTCTAGAACTCTCCTACAGAATTTCACAGTTTTCGGACTGCTGTTTATCCAGAATTGCATGGAACCAAAATAAACTATACTTACGGACTCCATAAAATGACTGTGATGAGAGGCAGAGTTCTTGAATATCAAATGACCCTTGACATTTTTACCACTGCACAAAGAGGCACGTGGGAGGATTAAGGTCATATGTCACCTTAGCTAGGCTCATGTTCTCAATGGTTTGGCAGACATTACGTCAACTCCGTTTTGTGATCTGATGTGGATGTCCAATAAGATTGCATAAAATCTCACATGAAAGCTGAGTTTTCTTGCTGCTATGACCTGCATACAATCCCTTGCTGGGCATTCTGGCGAAGCTCGAAGTCTCTCAACTTAACATCCAGCTCGTTATTCTCTGAAGCTGGTTCTTGGGACATGCATAAGCAGCCTGCCATCTGACCTGATCTGGGTTTGGCCAGCTTCTGCAACCATGTGGGCCAGGGGAGGCCTCCAGCCTGAAGCCTCCATTCAATAATATGGACCTTGCCAGTCTCCACAATGTAGGAGTCATTTTCTTATCACTACCTTTTGTTCCTTTAGAGAGTCCAGTGTCGTTAACACCTATGCCATTGAAAGTGATGTTTTACTTATAATTCTAATCATAATACTGATAGATAACTATGGGCCCATATGTAAGGTACAGTATTGAATCTCAACAATCTCGATTCTTCCTGAACTACTGTTATAAATTATTGATTTTCTTCTTAGGGTATGTGTTGGGGAAGAAAATGACTACTCTATTTTGAAATATTTATACTTCTCATCATTTCTAGGATTATGACTTTAAAGTACTATTTTGCTTTAGTATAATACAGTTTATTTATAAAGTGCTATGGCTCAAAAACATTTGACCTTTCATATAAAATCACATTTTTAAAAAGCCTGTGGTTTAACAGGCTTTTACCAAAGAGCTTGTTTAATTACTTCCTTTTTCTGGATTTCCTGGATATATAACATCTTGACTTCTATTCTGACTGAGGGATGTTCTTCAAATTTGGTAAGATGATATTTTCCATAAAATCTAGTTCACTCTGAAGATGGGACTGATTAGCTCAGCAAGTGAAGCAAATATTTTTTGTTTGTTTGTTTGTTTTTTGGGGGGGGGGCATCACTGCCCCCTCGTGGGAGTGGGAAGTCCAGCCTTGCTCCTGGAGAGTTGCTGCTGGATTTGAACCGCCAAGCCAGTGGGCCGCAGTCCCGCACTCAACCACTACGCCACTGGGGCTCAGCCCCAAAGTAAATAATTGTTATTCACCAAAGTTCCTCAAGAAAACAGACTCTGCCCTTGCAGAAGGCTACTCCATTGTAGGTCATCAGTATCTCTTTGTGGGGGGTTGATCGAAGGGAGAACTGTGAAAATGAGAGACCCTCCAGTTAGACCAAGAACGAAGGGGCCCGGCATGCACGCTCCAGGAACAAAAGATCAGGATGCAAGCTGTTGGGGAGCAGGTTGGCAGTATGGACGTGATTGTTCTTAGGAAGGATGTGTTCATTCATACCTAAGGACGGGTCAGGAGAGAAGTTACTTGTGAAGAATGCTCCCAGAAACTGCACACAATCATAAACAATTTATGACAATTCTACAAGTCAAGGATAAGGGGACAGCCCCTCACATCTCAGAAATCAGTCATTCCTCCCTAACCAAGCGGGCACCTTTTATGTGTCAAAAGACTTCAGACTGAAATGAACCACATCTATAATCAACCATATTCCCCTAAGGTTCGACCATCAATCCCTATGAAAAGCCCTTGTGGTATAGTGGTTGCACATCGGGCTCCTGTTCACAAAATCTGCAGTTCAAAACCACGAGCCACTTGGGAGGAGAAAGTTGGGATTTCCTACTTGGGTCAAGAATTCGTCTTGGACGCTTACAGGGATGGGCCTTCCCTGTGGGCATCCACTCGCAGGCAGTGAATTTGGCTTTGCCCACAAGCAAGAGGGAACTTTACATGTTCACCCAGCACAGCCAGCGATACCTGTCATGACTTCTCAATGAACCGTTTTCTACCTAGAACAGATCTTCTTCTTTGACACTCGTTAGCCTTTGCGTGCTTCATGTGACACAAAGGACCAGACTCTGGCACGTTCTTACATGTAGTTTCTTTTAATGAGACTGGAACTATTCTCTAATCACGATCTACTCCATTAGTAGCTGAGATTAAAAAACAAAACAAAACAAAAAACCCCAGCACCATTAACTTTGATATAACCAGTCATCTCATTCTGGAATAACCTTAGATAATGAACTTCAGTGACTGGGAGATTCTGCTTGGATGGTAGCAAACCCATTTGGCATTCGAGTCAATTAATCAGCTCACACATGACAATATTTTGCTAAGGGCTTTGACCCAGAAATGCTTATTTTCCCCTCAGCTACAACCGTATTTCATATTTAACAGCATTTACCTAATTATCTTTCTGCCTTCGAAATATTAATTAAAATAAAAACAATGAGGCTACACAAAAATATCTCCAGCAAAAATCCTAGTCAATAGAACAGTTAAAATCCTAATGAATAAGAGAGATTCCCAACGCTCCTAACTGAAATCTTCCTCTATCGAACAAGTATATTGTTCTGAAAATGTTCTACATGACAAAGAGCTTTCCTTTATTCGTTTTTTCAGTGCTGATATATCTTTGCTGCACAGACTCTGAAAGTAATTGAGAGATATGAATAAAAAAGTCATAATCAAAACAATGTACTTCAAATAAAAGTGCATTTTATAAGAGCCATGCTTCAAGAAAAACTGTCCCATTGGTATTTGAAGATATTTTTAGCACCACAATGGCTCTATAAATGATTCCCTGAAGACTATTAGCCAACAATAGCCATTTAAAGGAGTAGCAAATGTACTGGCATCCATATTAACACCCTATAATTATCTATTATATTACATAGTATTTAATTAATAGTAGTTTAAGACTCCAGGCAGAAAAGCACCTTTGTGTATAAAAAGTATCTTTCATTTAAACAACTCCAGAGTTGGCATATAGGCTAACATTCTAAATAAAAAGACACATTCATTTTGATTTCTAACTCTTTGAATGCCTTGGTATTCATATACAGCAACAACAAAAGGCCAGCAAAACCACTTTTCTTTGAGAGGCTATTCATGAAATCAATCACTAAACCTAATCCCAAATTCTTGGCTCATCATTAAATAACAAAAATATTCAGGCATCCTTTGGGGAGCAACCCCCTTGGCCTGCTCCAAAGTGATTCTTCTTATAGTGGTTTTTTAAATACAGGGAGCAAATACTCTCATTGTAGAAAAGTTACACGCAGATACCCATCAACACTGGGCGGGGAGGGGCATACTGTTATAGCTCTAAGTACTATGGAACTTGTATTAAAATATATCAGCCTGCCATAAAAAATTAAAGCCTTGCTAGAAATCGCTCTTAATTCACATCAATCATTAGAGCCCTAGGAGTGTAGTCAATTACATGTTTCGAAACCACCAGCCACCGCACAGGAGGAAAAGAGGCTCTCTACTCCGGTAAAGAATGAGTCTGCTTAACTCACAGGGGCAGTTCTGCCGTGTCCTACAGGGCCGATGCAATCTATCAGCTGGATGGCGGTGAGTTCAGCTTTGGTTTGTCCAAGACTTTGCTCTGTCTTCTGTCACTGGTCTTTCTGTCTTTGTTTTATTTTAAAAGACAAATACAGAACTTTTGTGTATTTAAGACCATAAGACACTCCTGACCATAAGACACACCCAGTTTTTAGAGCAGGAAAGCAAGAAAAAAAGCTTCTGAACCAAATAGTACCAGTATACTAAATGTTCTGGGCTACAACACCTTTGGACCAGAAGATGCACCCTCATCCCCACCCCCCTCACTTTTGGGGGAGGAAAAAGTGTGTCTTTGGATCTGAAAAGCACGGTACCTATGTTTCTTCTACTTCACTTGAAATTATTCCCTTTTATGTACACATGACAGTATTTTATGGATCTCATTTTATTTCTGTAAAAACACACAGGCTTCTAGAGCATCCCAGAGTGTGCCATAGTGGCATATTAAGAGGTGTGGTATGAGCTTCTGCACATAAATTTAATCAAATTAGAGAAGCTGATCTAAAATGTTGCCAAAAGTAAAGTTTAGCTATTTATTTTTAAAGATAAAACCCCTGAATTCTAGAAATTGGCTGGAACACAGGTGTGTTGATTGTCAGGGTCTGAGGATGGTTTTAGCAAGCAGAGAATGTTGTCTGCAGTTTGGAAGACTAGAACCTGTGGGAAGCCACTCTGGCCCTGGTTCTCCAGGGAGAACCTTGTTGCTTCAGCTTCAGCTCCCAGGCTCCCTGGAGACCTGCACCTGTCTTGCCATCAATCTCATCCCATCTTAAGACCTCTCTTGTTTGCTCAATCTATTCTGATATAAGAAGCTGAAGGAAAAAACTCACAACCCAAAACCTCAACTGCCATCGAGAGGTTCTGAACTCAGTGAACTCTCAATCTTTTTTTTTTTTTTTGGGGGGGGGGCATCACTGCCCTCTGGTGGCTGGAATTGAACCTCCGTCCCAGTGGGCCGCAGTCCCGCGCACTACCACTACGCCACCGGGGCTCAGCCCGAACTCTCAATCTTTACAGGAGCAGATAGCCTCGTATTTCTCCTGTGGAGGGACTGATGGTTTTGAGCCTTAGACCTTGAGGTTAGCAGAGCGACGCTTACTGGTCAGTGCACCAAAAGAGACCCTATGCAAATCCTGCTTCCTTTGCCTAACAAAAACATCCCACTCCCACGTGGGACTATAACCACAAGCACAGATGTTAGGATTTACGATCCCTTTTGGGGGAAACATAATTCAATCCACAGCAACAGGGTTACTGAGGAGCAATTATAAAAATCTACTGTGCTTTTGTTTTTTACAGCTCTCCTAGGCGAAATACACTGCCATCGTGAAATCGCTCATCTGTAGAAGCCAAGTACCAAGAAAGAAAAGAAAGCGTTCTGAGAGCAGTTCTCTAATTCAAGTGCCGCAAAGGGAGTGTGCCCGCTTCTGCACACCCTGGGCCCTGGGATTGCCTGGAGGATTGTGAGCACTTTGGTTTCACCTAGATTCCCGATTCCAGTGTCGTGGAATTTAAGGTACTCCTACAATGGTGCATTTAACCTTTATTTCAAGGAACCAAAGAAAAGCTATGACCTTGAAGTAGTGAGCCCATTTCTGGCCGTGAAATTTCACAATTTGCCACTCTTTTTTTTTTTTTTTCCTTTTAAGAAGCAGTGTTGAAGTGTACCATGTAATTTGATTAGGCACAATTAAGATGGTTGTCTAATGTTTCTACCAAAATCATAGAACAGTTCAAATGGTGCTAGAAGTCATAGTTTGGGTTTCCATGAATTTTACATTTCTGAGAGTGGGTGGGATTAATAATCACAAATGCAGCTGTTGCCATAGCTTTTACATGCGTTCAATTCCTGCAAATTGCTACAATTTCAGCATAGACGAGGGCTTGGTCTTCCTGAAGGAACCAAGTGTCCTGATCTAGTGCTTGGTTTCCAGATATTTCTTTTACAAGAAATGAGTAAAGTTCTTTATGCAGTGAACCTTAAGAGAGTCTCCCCCACTAAGGCCAGGAACTTCATAGGGTGAGGGGGAGGATGTCCCCAGAAATGCTCTTTAAATCATGACCTCCTTGGGAGGGTTGACATACAAAACCTAGTCTGGGAATCCCGTCAGTCCTCCCCCTCTGCAGAGGCATGACCTTCACAGCTACTGCATGGTCTGGTTTTCTTTTAAAAGTTCACCATAGATTACAGGTGGGGGGTGTGTGCCAACTTTGGGTCTGGGGTCCTGAGGAGGCACTGCTTAACAGGCACAGGATTTCCCAGGTGCCCCCATTGGTTTTAAACCTAGAAAAGGGTTGTGGTGGCAGCAATGTTGTGAATTTACTAAATCCCCCTCAACTGTTCATTTGAAAAAATTGTTACTTGGGTTGATGGGATTTTACCTTCATTGGTTAAAAAGTATGCATACATTTGTTTGGCCAAGGTGGAGTCTGGCGTCAAGAAGACAAGGCTTGCCCACACCGTGTATGGCACACACAGAAGGAGTAATCTGTGGGTCACCCTGAGCTGATAGAGGGGACAAGCCAGACCTGGGTGCTCCCGCTGCTCCAGCACCACATACCTGGGCACAATCACAACTCACTCCCAATCACAACTGCTAGTGTGTGTGTGTGTGTGTGTGTGTGTGTGTGTGTGTGTGCGCCACACCTGTGGGACAGGTGGAGAAAGCAGTGTGAAGGCTGCAAGCGGCATTGGAGCTGCACTGCTGGCTGGGCCGCCATCAATGCTTTACAAAGCCTCCCTGGGCCTTAGTCAATCCAAGGGCATCCTATTCACACGCCCTGGAGTTGTACAACAGTGGGACGGACCCTTGAGCAGCACACGTTAGGACTGTGTGTGCCCACCTAGAAGCGGATGTTCTCCCGCGGGGGGCTGGAGTATCCGTTTTAAATGCAGTGCCAATCATCTCGTCTCTGCTGGAGAGACGGACTGCGCACACACGGAAGAGTCATGTCTGACGGTGTGTTGAGAATATCGGCAACACTTGAGTCGCTGGCAGAACAGCAGAGGGGAAGAAAAGGTATACAAATGGGCCTGCTCCCTGGAAAGTCACACCTGTCAGACCCTCCTTGTTCAAGTCCTGTGCCTGTAAAGCAGGTGGTGGAATGCATTAGGAGGTAAGTCAATACTGCCTGGTGGTTCATGGGTCAACATTATGCAGGGTATTCTAGGGCAGCGGTTCTCAATCTGTGGGTCGAGACCCCTTTGGGAGTGGAATGACCCTTTCATAGGGATGGCTTAAGACCATCGGAAAACACATAAATATTTCACACTATCTAATGACATATTGCTTTTGGATGAATCACTATGCTTTAATTATGCATGATTTGCAACAATGATAGGCATCCTGCCTATCAGATATTTACATTGCAATTCAGAACAGTAGAAAATAACAGTTATGAAGTAGCAACAAAAATAATTTTATGGTTGGGGGTCACCACCACATGAGGAACTGTATTAAAAGGTCACAGCATTAGGAAGATTAGGAACCACTGCTCTAAGGGGGAAAGACCCCAAGTTCATGTACATTTAATAGAGACCCTTTTATGATGTTTTAACAGGGCAAAGGCAACACAAAGACAAAAAAGGAATCTCTAGCTGGGGGAGACCATCATCATAAGACCATAATGGTGCCCAGTGGATTCACAGCCAGGCAGTTAATGATACCGAACATGGGGGTGGGAGTGTGGCAGAAGGAACTGTCCCCAAATCGTGATGGGCTGTGGGGTAAGATAGGACTGTGAGGGGGAAGAGGGCCATGATTGAGATGTGCACACCACGCAGGTGAGAAAAACTTGGTGTTTTTCTTTCAAATTCCCTTTCGAACACCCTCTACCCGAGGGCAAAACTTTTAACATGATTGGCTCATGGTCTGAAAGAACCCAACAGAGGCTGAATTGATGTCAGGGCTCCCCCTGGAAACCACAGTTTTCAATCAGCACTTAGGATCTAATACTTGATCTTCTCCCAAAACTCCCACCGAAGTGACTCTGCAGGCTCTCCTCAAAGGCTATGAGATGGGTGGGTGGGTGGTCCCTGGTCCGATGGCTGTGCAGAGAGGTTTGTCAGCCAGTACAGAATAAGGGACTTATTTTGGGCAGACTCCAAGGAACTAAGTATGATCTGAAAATCAGCTCTCATGCCCATGGTCACATTGTTTTTCCCGGAAGATGTTTCTTACAGTTATCTAGCTCATTGATTAGAAACAGCGGTTGCTCTCACAAATGAGCCCAGAGAAAACATTTCTTCATGATCAATGAAAATATCATGTTATTTAAAGATATAGATTAGAACATGGGGATCACCATGGAGATCGTAAAGACTGATACAAATTGCACCTAAGAGGTTTGAAATCTCCCTGGGACTCTTCTCTTCCAGCATTCATGTCCCCTAACGTGTTATTGCAAGTCATTTGTTTCTCTGAAATAGGAGGCAAATTCTTAAGGATCCAGCAGTTTTGCTTTGACATATAGCCTTCGGTGGTCCCCACAGACCACCCAGTGTGCTGGCAGGAGGGCAGCATTCCTCAGGTGCAACTCCACCAGCCAAAAAGATACCCCAAATGGAACACTATTGTATCTTGCAACTGTGAATGGAATGGACTCTAGCCACTTGGCTGTGTAATGCTAGAGACACCTTTCAGTCAACAATTTCTTCAGTGATGTACCACGTTCTGATGCAAGGTTTATTTTAATCACAAATAAAATTTTTGCATCCTATTTTTCCCAGGCGGTTTTTGGGGTTGGGAGTATATATATATATATTTAAAAAAAAAAAAATTTTAAGGCATCACTGCCCTGGTGGTGGGAGTAGGAGGCCCAGCCTTTGCTCCTGTGAGCGGGAATTGACCCTCCAGCCCAGTAGGCTGCAGTCCTGCGCACAACCACTACGCCACCGGGGCTCAGCTATATATTGTTTTTAGAGTATGAAATGTTTCATACCAATCTGGCAGCATCTACCAACAGAAGTCAATATCTGCCTCTAGGATGAACTCAGTCTGACGCAATGGACCTTCTGGAGGAGCTGCATGAAGGCGTGATATAAAACACAGAAGTGATCTTAAAACACACACTGAGTACTTGGTTAATAACATCCCTTCCACTACCCACCCCCCCCCCCCCCCAAAAAAAAAACCCCAGCTCCACTCATTGCCATCTAGCAGATTCAATTCATACAGATCCTCTAGGACAGGGTAGAGGGAGAGGTCTCGAGGCTGTAAATTTTCATGGGGGTAGAAAGCCTCGTCTTTCTCCCTTAGAGCAGCCGAGGGTTTAGAACTACCGAACTTGTGGTTATCAGCCCAATGCACAACCAACTAGGGTCCCAAATCTCCCTCCTTGTCCGTGAAGCTGTCCAAAAGTCCACGAAACAAACAAAAATCTTATCTTCATCTAAAATTTTAAAATAAGAATGTTGGGACATAGCTATATCCAGAAATTAATAGTAACTACTTGATCACCTTAGGGTAGAATAAGTTATTTTTATCTCCTAAGCATCAAGAAGAGTCCTTGTGCTCTGCTTTCTTTGAAAATGCCAACCACCTCATTATACTAAACATTAACCTATATTTATGGTCACTGCCCACCACTGACTCTGAGTTTCAGAGAGATCAAATTTTTATTTTCTGTTCCCAGTTACCCACCAAAGAGACACGGTAGTGTAATGATTCTGCGTTGGGCTGCTATCTGCAAGGTGAGCTGTTCAAAACCACCCGCCGTGTCTCAGGAGGAAGAGGAGTCTTGAGTCTGCTTGCTGCTGTCTCTTGTGATGGCTGCTAGTTGGGTGGTTTCTGCTGTTGGGGCTTTGATTTTGTGATAACATGACAACCATAGTAAACCTGAATCATGCACATCCCGGGGCAAGCAGAGGGATTCTGGGTTCCCTGAATTCTAGCCCCGCTAGAGTTAGTTCTTAAAACACGGCCCCACTCGCTACTCACCTTTCCATGAGAAACGCTCATGAACAACAAGGGTGTCACAACACAGTGCGGTGAAGAAAGCACCGGCTAGCAATAGGGATAGTGTCTGAGGTCAGAGGCTCGGATTCCAACGAGCAACTGTGTGATCAAGGAGTCAGCTGAGCCCGCCTGAAAGGAGCACAGCAGCTTGTGTGACCCAAAGATGACAACAATGAAATGCAGCTATGAGAAGGGGAAAGTATCAGAGCTCAAATTGTGGACACCCAATTGGTGGAGGGCCGTGGAGCCCCAATCCCATCGGCAGAGCATCTAGACAGAGTAAACTGCTGGCGATCCCCTCTAGCCACAAGCCAGAGTCTGGGACAGCCTTACTGTCAAACATAGATCATTGTACTCCTGATGGTGCTGGGTCAAACTTGATGCTCGGTCAAGTGATCGCTCTCGAGATCCAACCTGAATTTGTTCCAGGTGCAAGGATCTCGTGCTGGTTCCATGACAAAAATTCCTTCTCTGGCTTTTAAAAATTTTTTTATTATTATTTTTTTTTGGGGGGGGGGGCATCACTCCTCTCTGGTGGTGGGAGTAGGAGGCCCAGCCCCGCTGCTGGAATTGAACCTCCGTCCCAGTGGGCCGCAGTCCCGCGCACAACCACTACGCCACCGGGGCTCAGCCCTCTCTGGCTTTTTAAATACTGACACTGGTCCTTTTTTCTTACTTGCTGTTTGTGATTCTATCTTTATATTACTATGGCTTTATCCTTAAAAAGAGTGGCAGTCTCAGAAATTCACAAGGGCAGCTTTCCTCTGACCTATAGGGAAACTGAGTTGGCATTTTCTCGATGGCAGTTATTTTATTGCATTAACAACCATAATAGAAATACAAGACACTAGAAATAAGTTATTTTCTCAAAGTTTATTGATAGTCATCAATTGCTACCTTTAACATTTAACAATTAGCATGACGGCCAAAGTGTGTTAGAAATGAAAAGACAGGAACTGCAAACGCACTCACTTAAAACAAGCACAACTAAGGTGCTTTGTAAATAATTCGGCACAAGCTGTCATACAAATCAATCACTTTTAATAAAAAGTGTTTTTTTTTTTTTTTTGCTTATGTGAATTCCCTATATTTAAAAACAGTTCTGGGGAAAACCATGAAGGAGAGCCGGGCAGCAGGCAGGTCTGCATGTCAGCTTCCCGAGAGCAGAGCAGAGAGCCTCTTTCTAGCACACAGCGAACTGCTTGCCTTCTCTCTCAAGTGAAAATAGTAGATTTGAGTTTAGGGCCACAAAAGACGTAGTCATAATTGCCTGTTCCCCCTCCCCACCCTGTTTCCCCCAGCTGAGTGCTGTGTTCTCCGCTATGGAGACTATAAAGTGAGAAGATAGGGCCCCTACTGTGTGCTGGTGCAGAGAAGTCTGCTGGCACGCTCAGTACTCCTCTGGTCCATTCTGAGACCCAGGTCTGACACTCCCTGTCCAGGTGAGAGTGAAAGCGAATGACCTTCCCCAGCAAGGCAAAGCCAGGACTCTCCCCAGAGGAGGTCTGGGGATGCCCGGGTGGTTCAAACCTACGAGTTGCTCCTTGGGAGAAACCTGGGGCGGTCTGCTCCTGTCAGGAAAGTCCTAAGGCCTAAGGTAGTCCAGGAAGGCCGAAGGAGCAGTTGGTTTTACTCTGTCCTATAAAGGGTTGATATGGGCTGAGCCCTGATGGCATAGTGGTTGTGTGCGGGGCTGCAGCCCACAGGGTTGATGGTTCAAACCCAGCACCAGCTCTCCAGGAGCAAGGCTGGGCTTCTTCCTCCCACCAGGGCAGCGATATCACACACACAAAAACTTAAAAAAATAAAGGGTTGATATGAATCAGAACTTTATGGCAACGGGTTTGGGCTTTTTTGTTTTGGATTTTGCTCTAGGAGTTGTCAGGTGAGGTGAATGGCAAGACCCCGAGCTGCTAACTGGAAGGTTGGAGGTTCAAGTCCACTCAAAGAAGCACCTGAGGTGAGACCCGGCACGCTCCTGAAAACCAGCCCATGACAAGCCTGTTAAGCGCTCCGACACAGGCCGAGCTGCTGTGTGTCAGAATGCGCTCGACTGCCACCGTGCTTCTGTTTGAAACCGCATCCCCTCTGGAGTGTGGGGTCCATACACCCGTCCTGCAGAGCCTGGGGCAGGGCCGAAGGGATACAAAGAAGTCATGGAATCCCAGGCTTGGAAAGGGAGTCGCTTTACTGGCCTCCCATCCCCAAGGAAGGGCCATGAAGTTGTTTTCCACTTGAGGGCCTCCAAAGGGTTCTTGTCAGTGCAACCCCATGCCACGACATCGCTTTTCCACACCAGAGAGAGAGAGAGAGAGAGAGAGAGAGAGAGAGAGAGCGAGCTTTGACATTTTTAACATGTCTGCAGGTGATGCGCAGGCACAGGGAAGACCAGCTGGGCTGTGGGGCGTGGGCAGATGCTGCTCTCTGTGGATCCGGCCTTCAGCAGCGGAGCACAGTGAAAGGTTTGCTAGGTAACTCGGCCGTCTCTGGGCCAGTGAGCGGGAGCACAAGATGTGTTTTTCTTCTTGCCCACGTCCGCTCTCCATTTCTTCATGAACTGCTGGGGACGCGATGCAGCCACCTCGCACGGTCCTCCAGCGCCTGACAGCCGCCTGAGAGGGGGAGGGCTTCTCCGATTCAAACTCACTTTTACGTTTAATGGCCAGTTACCCCTATTGACATGGGAAATGTTCACTGCCATGGGGACACAGGAAGAAGGTACAAGAGTAGGTCATACGATGAATCTCCTTTTCCTGCGCGTGATCACAGCTACTGAACACTAGCCGTCCCTTCACCTTGTGTCCACTGCTTCCTAAATCTGAGAACTGCCTGCCTGCCTGTCACACTCTTGGCTGCCACCGCTGTTATCATCTGTGCCCACCAGTGCAACACCTGGGTAAATAAGCCGTTCAATGTGTATCAACAACCACTGTTTGCCTTCAGGCCAGAGGCATGAACACATCCTCCTTTGTAGGCAATGGTCCTAAAGGGTCAGTTTTGTTGTAAAACAAACGTAATGTTCAGACACGCCTAAGAAAACGTTCAGGCGTTTCTCGTATCATGGTGATGAGATTCACGCAGCAGACACGAAACAGGGACATCGGAATTCTGAATTTTAGAGTGACAGTAAATTATCAAAAATGAACTCAATGTCTCAAATCAGACACAGTTCAGAAAGCACCATAGTAAACCTTCTAAATATTTATAGCCTCTTGAACAATACCAAACCAAGCCAAATACTGCCAACTCACAGAGACCCTGCAGGCCACAGCAGAACTGCCCTGTTAAAGTATCGAGACGGAAACCCTTTGCACAAGGAGTAAAGCCCCATCCGTCTCCATCAGCGGGCGGGAGGGTGGCTTTGAACGTCGGACCTTGCGGATTGCAGTCCAAATCATAACCACTTAGCTACCAGGGCTTCTCTCTCGAGCAATGGGTTAGTGTAAATATCTACTGTTGAATAGAATGTCAGAGCTAATCAAACTCAACTACATTATAGACTTTTAAAAAAATCACCAAATGCTTTAAATCACAGTATTACTATATGTCTTAGAAAAAATAGAAAATATAATTATAGCCCAGAGGCAGTGATGCCCCCCCAAAAAAAACTAAAAAAAAAAATACCCTATCAATTATAGCCTAGACTCTAAAGCAGGGTTCCTCAAACTTTAAACAGGGTGCCAGTTCACTGTCTCTCAGATCATTAGAGGGCCAGACTATAGTTAAAAAAAAAAAAAAAGGAAAAAAAAGGCAACCCATGAACAAATTCCCTGCGGGCCCTGGATGAGTTGACTGCTAAGCAGGTCAGGCAATGGTGGCAAAAACACCTGGGGGCTGAATAAATGTCCTCGGAGGGCCACATGTGGCCCGCAGGCCGTAGTTTGAGTATGCCTGCTCTGAAGCATAGATTTCTAAACTTATTTGACCTATTGTTGCTTTTACAAAACAGAACAAAAACATTATTCAGCACCCCCTACAAAAAACCTTTGTACTGCAACCCATCGACCAGGATAAAATGTAGGTATCTGCTTTTGCAGCCCCTCTGGATCATTCTCGGGAGAAAGCTGAGACTTTCGACACCCTCTGGAAACCCACATGAGCAGGTGTAGTCTGTCCAAAAGGGTCCCTCTCGGCCAGGATTGATGGCAGTGAGTGAGTTACTGGATGACGCCAGCAGCCCCCGAAGGTGTTATCACCTACTCTGGGAAACACTGGAAAATGTGAGAGTAAGTCAAAAAGTCATGCTGCTGGGCTTCCGGTTCAAACATGCATGAGTTTATTTACAAAATGTTGTCTAAACATACATGTCTCTGCAATCAGTGGATGACTACAGACAAGTGCGTCTCAGAAATACGCTTGTCTTGGTCTTGGTAAGAGAAAGGCCCATTCAGGACCTGCTGGCCAGAGTGTCAAGGCAGAGAGGTCAGCTAAGAAGGAAGTCACAAGGGGTCATCGTAATCTCAGGGAAAGGGTTAGAGGGATGGAAACACCATCTCCAGGAGGGTACAGGTCTAGCTTTGCGGACAAACCACGGCTTCACTTTATCTATGTATTGTTTAATAAGAATGTCCACGATGTTTGCAACAATACTAGCATGCACTCTCATTCATGAAATTACACACCATCTCTGCTTTCTTTAGGCATCAAACCTTGGTTTCTACTGGGCATAGTGTTCTGCAGATATTTCAAGCAACACATTCCCTAGCTTCTTCCTTGCGGCTGTATGTGGCAACAAGACTAAGCTTTGGTTCATGAGATATGAGCAGTTGCGTGTGTGGTACTTCCGGAGAGGGAGCTTACATTCAACAGCCAGGGTGGTCTCCACTCTGGAGCCTGGAACAGCCCAGCATGGTGACTCTCACACTAGTGTTCATGGTGGCCTGGGACATGAAGTTCACACTCCAGGGGCCCTGGCGCAAGGAGCTGGGGGCACATGGATAGAGTGCTCAGCAATGAACTGAGAGGCTAATGGTGTGAACTTACCAGTTGCAGCATAGGAAAAACATGTGGCCGTCTGCTTTCCTGAAGATTTACAGTCTTGGAAACCCTAGGGAACAGGTCCACCCTGTCCAAGAGAATCTGAGTTGAAATCAATTAGATGGTAACAAGAGTTTGGTGCCGGCTGAATATGCTACAAGCAGCGCTGATGGCACAGTAGCTGTTAACTACAGGTCACAGTTTGAAACCAACCGCAGCTCTGTGGGAAGAAGATGCGGCAGCAGCGGTCGGGAAATCAAGGGTCCTCTCGTGACACCTTTTGAGTGTTAAAGAGTGATGAGGTCACTTTGAGAACAAAGGTGGGGCTGCCCCTAGCCCGGGGATTCTCTATCACCTGATAGGCATGCGAAGGTCGGGCAGTGAGTAAGGTAGACTTATGCATCTGTCATATGATGTTGGGAAAGGAGAAGCCCTGGGGGTCATGTGGTGGACTGCTAATTGCAAGGTCAGCAGTTTGAAACCACAGGGGGGCGAGAGAGAGAGAGAGAGAGAGAGAGAGAGAGAGAGAGAGAGAGAGCGAGAGAGAGAGCGAGAGAGCAAACTTTCTATTTCTCAAAGAGTTACGGTCTTGAGCACTCACAGGTGTCCTGTAGGCTCCTAGAGCAGCTCTAGGAATTGGAATCGACTGGGTGGCAGACAGTTTGGTTGGCAAAGAATACTGAAAGCATGGTGGGCTGCCAGAAGAGCACAGCCAATCAGAGGCAGTCCTGCCAGAACGTCCCTCAGACTCGAGGATGGCAAGATATACGTAGGACATGTGATCCAGGAGATGTGCACGAATGGGCTTGAACATAACAACCACGGTGGGGATGGCGCAAGTCGGGGCAGTGCTTCCTCCTGTTGTACGTAAGGTCACTAGGAGTGGAGCCAACCGGACTCCAGTAGCAACAATAACACCTATCATTGGCCCTAATCCAGAACGCCCACTCACCTCAAACGAGCTTCACTTCTTAGCCTGAGAATTTAGAGGAGTAGCTGCCTAGATATGCAATGGATACATTTAATTTATATACTTCACCTTCACATCAGGTGAAGTTCATGTTAAGGGTTAAAGGATGTCAAAGGTAGAGAACCCACCAAATATATGCTGCCTGCCGTGTTTCGGTAGAGAAGTCCCCCAAATCTGCAGTACAAAAAAAGACAGCTATTGTTCTGAAAATGATTTTCTGTCTCTATTTGCATTATGAAATGTTTGAGGATTTTCTTTCTTTCTTCTTTTGGTAAGTTTCCTATACTTTCTCTCCATCAGTAGCTTGGCGACTCCATCAGTTCTCGCCCTTTGGGCTCCGATCAAGTGTATCATAGCTTAGACATTGTCATTCCATATTTATTCCTGAGATTTGGGGAACGGACAGCAGCTTGTGCAGTTGAAAGGCTGCAAATGGGAGGAGGAAAGAATGGTTTCGGTTGTAGAGCAAGAAGGCCCCAAGGGCAGAAAATAAGGATAATGGAAAAGGGGAGGGGGGGTTATAATGAGAAGGCTGCATAGAGAGACGAGGAAAACCTCAATTACAGAGTATATTAAAAAAAAAGCCAAAAAACCTCCCAAAGAATACCCCGTTTACACGTATGCTTGTCAATGACAGCAATTCTGTGCCACTGCTTTCAATGAAGCAGTAATGTGATTGGAACATGCTGTGAGAGATTAACATGCAGTGATTATAATCAACCAATTGCCATCCCCTAACACGGCTTCCTGGTACTTAGGGGACTATCTGGTTTACATAGAAAAAGGAAACACTGGCTTCTCCCTCCGCATGGTAAGACACAGAGGGAAGCTATGCTTGAGGGAGATGTTACAGACATTCTGAAATCCAGAGCTGGGCAGCTGGTGAACTCCCTTTCAAACCCATCAACTGTGGGTGGGGAAGGACGCCACATCTCAGAAGGACGGAAAGACAGGGCACGCTCTTCAAGACAGTTTCATTCCAGCCTCGGCTGGGACAGTGACGCTATCATTGAAGGGAGATGACTGGGATGTCAAACTCACTGCTGACAGGACCTCTCTCCATGAATTTCAGTATCTGCAGCTCCTTTCGATGTGCCCAAAATGCCCGCCTCGTGTGTCAGACACTCAAACAAGTTTCTAAAAATGGTTCGGAACCTGGAAAAACCACGCCGTTTCTTCTACTAACGCAGAATAGTGAATATACGAAAACACCCCAAACTCAGAACCAATACTGCCGTTCTAAAATGCTTCCAATGTTCGAACATCTTCCCACTGAAAGAATAAGAACGTGTGTATAGGACTAAATATCCAAACAGACGGAGAAACAGTGCTACTAAAATGATTTTTTCCCAAAAAAATGATATAGAAAAAAGAAAGACCTGACTGCTCCAACCTTTAAAAGCAACAACTCACAGCCACAGAGTGGAAGCCGCCTCACAGCGATCCTGTAGGAGAGAGTAGAACTCCGCCCCTGCGGGTTTCTGGAACTGCAACTCTTTAAGGGAGTAGAAAGGCTCTTTGTCCTGAGCGGCTGGTGGTTTCAAACCGCTGGCCTTGAGGTGAGCAGACCAACACAAAGCCCGCTGGGCCAAGGGGGGCTGCTTATGGGAAACCGCTAGTAAGAGAAAGTTCAACAAAGCTACAAAACTATATATACGCTGTCTCAAATTTATTCCTATGACCAATTAATACAGGCAGACCGAGGATTCCTATTTCAGATGCAACCTTCATCTTACGCTATGCCAAAGAGATTATATTAGGTTGAAGCCAATATCTTCTTTTTTTGGGGGGGGCTCTTGGGGGGGCATCACTGCTCTCCGGTGGTGGGAGTAGGAGGCCCAGCCCCACTGCTGGTATTGAACCTCCGTCCCAGTGGGCCGCAGTCCCGCACACAACCACTACGCCACCCACCAGGGCTCAGCCCGGTTGAAGTCAATATCTTATTCATGTAATAAATTGTAGCCTATTATGGCCTCACAATTCTACATTTTTTGTGACTTAATGGGCAGGCCCTATATATACACACATATGTAACATATAATATTATATTATTATATATAATAGAATAATTCTATATATTCAATTTCTTTGAAAATTGACAATTTGTGTGCAGACCAGTGGTAGACTCTGTATTCCAAAATATTTTACGATCTACAACAATTTCTCAGATTTTTTTTTTGTTTTGGTTTTTGGGCATCACTGCCTTGGGTGGTCGTGGGCACTACCCAGTGCTGCTCCTGAGAGCTGCGGCTGGATTTGAACCACCAAGCCCGTGGGCCGCAGTCCTGCACTCAATCACTTACACCACGGGGGCTCAGCCTGATCTACAACAATTTATCATCCATTTATCTTTTTTTGTTAGGCATCACTGCCCTCTGAAAGGAGTGGAAGGCCCAGCCTTGCTCCTGGAGAGCTGCTGCTGGATTTGAACTGCCAAGTCAGTGGGCCTCAGTCCCGCACTCACCACTATGCCACCGGGGCTCAGCCCCCAGCCATTCTTAAAACTTGCAAATGTGCCTACCTATAAAGAAAGAAGTAACTAAGGCTCATCTTCTAATGTCTCTCTGAAAAGATGGCCACCTGGCTGCTATTTGAAATGGGATGGTAAGCACTTCCGGTGAAGCAAGCAGTGTTGCCCAGTGTGTGTCTTTTAGAATGAAGTGTGAAGTTAACTTTCAAAGCTATCTTATCTCCCAACTCTGGGACAAGCCCTTTACTCTAAACCCATCAAATAGCAGTTGACATTTCCCTTAAAAAGAATTTAAAGGGGAAAACTTATCAATTCTTTTAAGAGGACCAAGTTTGTCATAATCCCTATAGCCAGAAGGCAACGGGTCTAATTTGTAAGAGAAGACTTTTCCTTCAAGTACCATTTTCATTTCTTATTTTCAAATCCTCTGGAGATGGATGTAGCATACAAACCAAGCCCAGTCCACCGCCATGAAGTCATGATCACCTGATGCCGGGTGTCTAGGCCATGGACATCCTGACAGGGGCAGATAAACAAAAGGCCAAAGTCACTGCCATTGAGGCGATTCTCGCTCACAGAGATGCTACAGGACAGAGGAGAACTGCACCTGGGGGTTTCTGAGACTGAAACCCTTCACAAAGTGGAGCTGATGGTGTTTTCAAACTGGAGACCATTGGCTATCAGCCCAATGCATACATAAGCCATTACACCACCAGGGCTCCGACAACAGCAAATAGCCTCATCTTTCTCCAGAGTGGTGGCTAGGGGGTTTGAACCACCGGCCTGGCACTACCACCAGGGCTCCTTTCAATGTCCCATCCAAACCAAAGCAAACGCACTGCTGGCTCATCAATGCCAACTCACGAGTGACCTTATAAGAGCAGTGTTGAACCGTCCCCGTGAGCTTCCAAGATGGGGAGTGGAAAGCAGTGTCAGAAGGGGAAACCTGCAGGGCGTCGCTCTGTGTCAGGTTTGGCTGGATGGCGGTGAGTTTACGAGGTAGCAGAAGCAGGGATGTCTAGGGGACATGCTCCAAATTTGAAGCCAGGGAGGTGGTACACCTGGGTCGGCCCACACAAGGCCAGGTGAACGTCATTCAGTCAATGGGGTCAACCAGTAACATCCACCACTCTTCCCAGCGGAGGACCCTCAAGGGCGGAACTTGGAGACCCCTGCCCTCTTTCCCTTCGCTGCTTGGCTCAGTCAGTCTGCCATGTGTGGGTGTGCAGGGCCCTGAGGTGGCCTGTGTCCAGTGGCTGTAAAACCACTTCTTCTGTCCTTTATAAAACCAACTTGGATCACAAACCAGACTTCGACATGAATTTTTTTCTCGGGTGCAGCCAAGAACTGAGGTACTTCCCACTGGAGTCACCTCACATATTGAAGGATGCCCCCCAGACACCCCTGCTTCCTGCTACCTAACAGGATGGCTTGGTCACAGAGTTGACAAACCATACTGAGGGAGGATCAAGTCAACTACATTTCTCTGAAATTGCATTGACACTGAATTCAATTCTGCAGGTGGAAATCATTTACCGCTATGGTTCAGATCCAGATTATAAACTACAGCTCACGCTACTGAAAGCTAAAATGTGTAGTAAACACAAAAATAAAGCCATTAAAAAATGCATTTCAATAAGCCAATTTCAATCTAAATGGGAATTGTTTCCCCTGAAAGGTGTGCTCCGGGCCTATTTATCATCTCCTTATCCATTCACCATCTTCCTTTGCCTATTGGTTAGGCTGTAATGAAAACTTCCCCATTTCCATTATTAATCAGTGGGTGTTAATGACCTTATGCTTCAGCTGTGCCTCACTTCATTTCACCTTGCTTCATTAGCAACAAGGGTATTAATTAACCCACAATCTACTGGCAGTGTAAAAGCATCAATTCCCTTGTTATCATACATAATATCGCATGCTCAAAGGTGGTAGGAATGGATTCGTCTAAAAGAGAAACACCTTGTAAGATATCGTAGTTAAGGCAGGAGTTTCAGGCACTTCTCATTTGAACAGTTCAATGCGGGTGTCAGTGGGACTAGAAAATCTCTCTCCCCTTCCCTCTCCCTGAAGCTGTGAGCTCACCCAGTGGCCATCCTGGTCACAATTGGAAACCAACAAGCAGGTCTTTGTGCTGGAGATTACATCCTCTTAAGTGGTTATCTAAGTGCCTGATTGGGGGGTTTATAGCCAGCGCTAAACGGTAGGATTTTACTTCAATTATACCTTTCATCCAGGATTCTAGTCAGTAGATAAAAATGACCTTTGGGATAAAACTAGGAATATATCTGGGTTCGTTTCCAGGTTCAGATGTTCATGGACTTCTTTAGTGAAGCAGGTGAATTAACTTCTCCAACCTCAGCTTCTAGATCTATTAAATGGGGTAATTATCCTGCCAAACTCCATATAATGGAGAGGTTTGAATCCATGGACCAGTGTCTTTGAAGACTCTTCAATCCTGGTTTACAGATCTGGCAGAGGTCTCAAAGACCGCTCAGTTCTTGGTTTTTGTAAGTGGGATAACCAAAAAGAAAAATGTCTACCCAAGTCTGTTGATGTCATTATTTTTTGGCATTCATCTGAGAAGTCTCCTAATGCCTCACGTGCAATTAGCAGATGCAACGTGCACCATTCTCCGGATTAGTGACCAGGAATTACTAGGTGGTGCGAAGAGACAAGTGCTTGATTACTGGCCACTTGCTGATGCTTTGAACCCATCCAGGGTTGCCCTGGATGGCGGACCTGGCCTCTGGGTTCAGAAGATCACAACCTGGAAATCCCCACAAAGCACAGGACTTGGAATAGTCTCTACAGCAACTAACAATTCTGAATACTTGCAAAACAAAAAACCCTGGAAGCCGTAGTGCAAAGAACACTGAGCAGAAACCAGAGTTTCTCGCTTCTGGCTTCGTGTCAACACCCTGTGGGGATTTTTGTGGTCAAGTCTTCCCTTTCTCTGGGAAAACAAAGGCTGGCTGGACAGGGCTGCTCTTCTGCATCCAGGCACACAGAGCAGCTGGAGTTGGTGCTAATGAATTTATTTGGTCTTCAGTTGGTGTTTTTCTGATTAGCACATATGCAAACAAAATTAAACTAATATGTAAAAGTGACAGGTTCACGAAGCTGAAAAAGACGTCCAGCGGCAACCCCAGTCGAGTTATGTATCTCCAAGAATGCTATTTTCACAGAGCAGGATGGTGAAATGCTGATCATGCCTTCCCTCGTTTCCCTGGACTGGAGAATCCCCCAGGTTTCTCTCAGTAGGGAGTGTTAGCCAGCGACACCTGCAGCAATTTTAAATGTCTTTCCCTGCTTTTGTTATTTCTTTTATCGCCATGGAAGTCAATTTCCATTGTTTCTGGATCTTGTTGAACTGGATCATACGTCACGGATCTCATGAAACACTGTTAAATTAAAATCCCCCCTCTCAGCTTTTTTATTTAAAAAAACATGTGGGTATAGTCATCCTCAACTCCTACCTAGAATGATGCTGGAAATTCAGCATGCGTTCTTTAATGTATGATCCTTTCCTATTTGGTTTACTGTCTGACTCCTCCATTGGCCAGAAAGGTCAGGAATTTGCCTATTTCTTTCACAGCCAGATTCCCCGCACCTAGACCAGCCTTTGGCAACTGGTAGGAGGTCAGAAGAAATTTCTGGAATGAAGGAATTGCCTTTTTCAAAGATCTGCACTCAGGAGCATATACAAATTGAAGACTTATATGTGGTGTTACATTTTATCCCAGTAAAGTGATATATTTTATCACTGTAAAGTCAAATGCCAAGGAGTTATCAGTGGCGGGAGGGGGGCAGTGGAGGGGGGGCAGCTAGTGTTAACAGATGCCCGGCAGTGTGGATTTTATCACCGGAGAAAAACTGCCACATTCACCTGCAACAGAATGCTGCGAAATAACCCCAAAATGGCTTGGTAATAAAACTCTGCAAATGGATTTTATTATGAGGTCATAAATCAAAGTTATTCTTTGGAAATGTGAGAACATAATTTCTCAAAGGAACTTAAAAAAAAAAGTTTCCCATCGGACAAGGTTCTATTCAAATGTACTTCAATCATCACCAGGTATAGGCAGCCACTGAGCCGGGGACGCCACGTTTAATACATTGACATTGCCGCTGTGGGACGAGGCTGAGGAAACCTAGCAGTAATATTAAAGTAGTGTGAGGTCAGACTAAATAACCCAACCCCTCCTGCTGGGGCTGAGTGAGGCTAATTTTAATACAAAATGACTCTTGGACGCTGGAGGTCATCTTGACCTCATCCAGATCCTGCAGCCTTCAGTTCTGGGAGCTTCCTGGTTGACTGCTAACTGAAGCTGGAGATCTGGACCCACAGAGAAGCATCTGACAAGGCCTGCTGCCCTGCTGCTCCAGGCCACAGGTTAAAAACCCAAGGAAATTCTCCCCTGTCCACACGGGGTCCCCTGGAGTCGGAACAGATAGAAAGGCAACTGGTTTACTGGTGATATGCTTTGAGAGCCAACTGGCTGATCCGGAGGTCTGTGCATCAATGTGTTCTGGTGGCAGAAGGCATGTCAGAGATCACTGAGTTGACAACTTGTCAACGGTTGCTCCAAAACCCCAAACCAAACGTGCTGCCATCGAGTCGGTGCCGACCCATCGGGCTGGGTAGAACTACTACTGAGTTTCAGAGACTGTAGCTCTTTCCAGGAGTAGAAAACCCCGTCTTTTTCCCGCAGAGCAGCTATTGGTTTCAAACTGCAGACCTCGCATGCGATCGTAGCTCAAGGCGTCACCACGGTACTACCAGAGCTCCCCACGTCAGACGACAGACTGGTTTATACAGAGCACCCAGTCTGAAACTCACTCTCCTGTCCTCTGTTACAAATATTTGTGATGGAGCTGTTGGGGTGTTGGCAGGAAACACTTTTTTTTTGGGGGGGGGCATCACTGCCCTCTGGTGGTTGTGGGAGCTACCCAGCCTTGCTACTGGAGAGACGCTGCTGGACTTGAACTGCCAAGTCCGTGGGCTGCAGTCCTGCACTCAACCACTACGCCACCGGGGCTCGGCATGAAACACTTTTTACGTTAAAATGCGGTGGCTGGTCCGAGCTTATCTCAAGGTGCTTGCATTGCAACACTCTAACAAAGCTGCCTAGCTGGCTGTCAAGAACAACTTGTAGGGGAGCTGATATCAAGGAGAAAGAATTTTGGGACTGATTGTGGCAGCAGTTGTACAATACTGCTTGATGTGATTGGACAATGGAATGCTATGATATCTCTAAGAGCTCCCAATAAAATGATTTTTAAAAACTTAAAAACAAAAAAAGAATAACTTTTGGACTTTTGTTATTCAAGGCAGACTAAAACATAAACCAGGCACTTTTCCAAAGAGTTGGCGAAGCTAGAAGAGCCTCGCTTCTTTCAGACCATGATCAGCCTACTGTGCGCGCAGCAGCCTAGCCCAGCACTGAGGACCCCAGGAAGAGGGAGACAAGGAGAACCGGCATTTCCACACAGAATACATACAGATAGGAAATACTGCGTTTTAACACACACATACGCGCACACATGGCAGCTGCACCTTGAGTCAATTAGGCCAGGTCTAATGAGCATCAGATGGTAGGCTTTACCTGCCTTGACATATCCCCACTGTTAGCCAGTTCTGGCTCTTTGCTGGGTGTTCGTGAAAAGAAGTAAGTTTTCCTCATCAAGAGGAAGAAAGGAAGTGGGAATGGGGAGAAATCATAAGAAGGATGAAACCAGCAAATATTGTCTACTTCCTTTTATGGAAGTAACACAGATTTCGAGAGGAAAATCAATATGAAGGGGTTTCTCTATGTAATCTATTGGATACACGGTGTCTTTCATTGCCCACCCTTCTTTGAGACAAATCATTCTTCCCAACAGAATGTTTAAGAAAGCACTGCATTCTTCCCATAGCCGCCCCTGCTGACCAAAGCTGCCCCTCAGTCGTGCCGCCTGCCAGTCCGTTTCCTTGCCTTCTGGTTCTCCTGGCTAAGAGAGCCCAGGACCCAGTCCCACTCTTGGGGAGCTGGGAGACAGGGCTGCAGCTGGGGTTTCGTATCTTTTCTAACATCCCAACCATCTCAAATCAGACCGAGGCCTTGGGAGACATGGAATAATTTAAAAACAGCTACCCTCCCTTTCCATATTCACGAAATAAACATCCAATCATCAGCCTCAGATAGCTTTGACATTTAAAACAATGAAGAATTATGGAGTGAAAGTTGAAATGGTCAAAGATTTCTATCAAACTAAACTTCACTGCTATTTGTGACTTGGGAGTATTACTGTTCATTTAGAAAGCAGGGAGATAGTCACTCAGGAAGATTTCACAGCTGACTGCAAAGGGAGATTCAAATGCTTTTTCAGGCTTTTTGGGTTCTTTTAGAATTTTCTATTCATTTTCTACTTAGGAGATTTCTTTTTAATCATTATACTAGGGGCTTGTACAAATCTTATCACAATCCATGCATCCACTGTGTCAAGCATATTTGTATATTTGTTACCATCAAACATTTTCAAAACATTTTCTTTTTACTTGAGCCCTTAGTATCAGCTCCTCATCTCCCACGTCCACCCTCCTTCCCTCACAAACCCTTGAAAATTTATAATTATTATTTTTTTCATGTCTTACACTGTCTCCCTTCATCCACTTTTCTGTTGTCTGTCCTCCAGGGAGGGGTTTATATGTACATCATTGTGATCAGTTTCCCCCTTCTCCCCCACCTTTCCCTTACCCTCCTGGTATCACTGATCTCATTATTAGTCCTGAGGGGTTTTTACAGTTCTTATCTGTACCAGTATAAGTCCTCTGGTCTAGCCAGATTTGTAAGGTGGAATCGATCATGATAGTAGGGGGTGGGTGGTGGGTGGGAGGGGGGTATTAGACTAGAGGAAAGTTGTATGTTTCATTGTTGCCACACTGAACTCTGACTGGCTTGTCTCCTCTCCAAGACCCTTCAGTAAGAGTATGTTGAGTTGTCTCCATTCTGCACTCCCCCTAATTCACAATGATATGATTTTTTTTTGTTCTTTGATGCCTGGTACCTGATCCCACAGACACCTCGTGATCACACAGCCTGGTGTGCTTCTTCCATGGGAGCTTTGTTACTTATCAGCTAGATGGCTGCTTATTTATCTTCCAGTCGTTATCTTTTGATAGCCGGGCACCATTAGCTTTCTTCACCACATTTGCTTATGCACTCATTTGTCTCCAGCGAACATGTTGGGAAGGTGAGTATCATGGAATTCCAATTTAATAGAACAAAGTGTTCTTGCATGAAAGGAATACTTTAGAGGCCCAATGCCCATCTGCTACCTTAATACTAAACCTATAAATATATATATATATATTCCGCCATAGTTATATATAAATATATTTACATATGTCCATGCCTTTATTTAGACCTCTATAAATGCCCTTTGCCTCCTAGTTCTTTCCTTTAGGAGGCTTTTTTAAAAAAAATCATTCACTCCACAAATGTTGAGGTGACTCTCTGTGCCCAGTATTAACAGGGAGGAAAGGTATGCACTGGAGGAACAGTGAAAATGAAAACTGCAAATATTTTAGGGATCAAAACTAAGGGGGAAATCAGTGGTAAGGTTGCTTTTAAAGTATCACCCCAGAGTCCTTCACATACTCTGGGCATGTTCCTCCCTATCCCAGCCAGTGAAAGACACTTGCTGCCGTATGCAGGTTAACACCAACTAGTAATCACTAATACTGTCCTATGGAAGCAGAGGTGTCCTCTACTGAGCCTGGCCTACGTTTCCCAACAAAGTGCCTCTGATGTGGGAAGAGATGGGAAAGGACTCTCTCCTCTGACTCAGCCATCTTTCCCAGTCTGTGGTGGGTGCAGGAATGTAGGATATAAGAATCCAGACAGACTCTTTCCAGCCTCCAGGAGCATCTATTTCCTCCCCTCCAGCCTTTCCACTCATCACCATTGGGGGCCACGCAGAGGACCGCCATCTGGCTCCATCTCCCTCAAAGGGGCGTTCAAGAACATAAAAAGGCTGCAGTGTGCTTGTATTGCAGCCCCGCGCATCTCCCTCCGTCTGTCTTCCATATGGTTTTTACTACACTGTGAGGTTCCTACACACACAGGTCTTTTAGAATGAGGACTTTCAACCTGAACGGGATAAAGAACTAGAATTCACCTTGGCCCCCTAGGGAAAGGGGGCCTCAAATACATTAAATACAGATCTGACTCGCCTAGCATTCAAACCAGAACAAACTAATAAGCCATCTGCAACTTACTTCATTTTTATATAACACTTAACCGTCACCAACAAAACCCACGGTGGCGTCTCTGTTGTAGTTTCTTCAAGTGCCCACTTGCCGTTTTGAAGAACTGCATGTGACTGCCACGTAAGGGTCCCAGTGAAACACATCAAATACTCTCTCCAGATTTGACTCCCCCCACCCACGAAACTCTACCTTACAGGGGGAGAAAATATCGCCAAATCTTTTTCTCAAGTGTCTCCGTTAAAATCAGAAGTTTCATAAGCCTTTGACTGCAGTCTAAGGACATGCCCTAGCATCAGGAGAGGCTGACCCCAACTGGCTCCCCATCGTCCTGTCTTTAGTGGTGGTACAAAGTTCAAGTGTTGGCATCTCTTTGATTTGGTGTATACATGGTTCAAGTGATATAACTGACACCCGCATTCTATCTGTCTACCTACCACCTACCTATTCATCTATTCACCCATTCATCCATCTATCTAGCTAGTCATTTCCCAACAACTGGACACTACTGGCATGAGCAATAATAATGAAGTCCAGTCTCCACCCCAGTGTTAGACTGTGCCCAAGCCAAAGGGTACGTGGGCCATTTCTCACAGAGGTTAAAAAACAGGCGAACCGAGAACTAGTGACGGATTGAAAGCATCTAAAAAGACATAATCCTACTGTTGACTTCTTGATTTATACGTCTCAAAATATGAACTAGGCACAAAGTCTTATATTTAAAAAAAAATAACAAGGAGAAGAAAGTGTTTCATCTTCCCAAGCCTCCCCCTGCTTAAAGATGTCCTTGCCATGGCAGATAATGAGTCTGCAATCTAACCGAACCACCTGTGTAAAGTGGTCTACTCATCAGCGAATGGAAAATGACACCCCGTTCCTTGACCATGGTATCTGATGAAGCAGAGCACAGGAAAAGTGAGTGCCCAGAGAGACCACTTTCAACCCAGACAGACAAAAACAAATCCAGAAAAGAGCAGGGAGATAGGAGCTTTCTTCTGGCTTATTTTTTTCTGAGTGTATAAATGATACTAATTCCACCCCCCCCCCTCCAAAAAAAAGGCAAAAACTTCAAAGACATTTATTTCCACTTTGAGAACCAAACTAGAACATGACTCCAGAGTACCTGACAGAGTGGTTTTGCTCTTTGTTCTCTCTCTTTAACCTAGCAACGTAGTTCACACATGCTTCTGCCTCATGTCCTTCAGAAGGCAAGAGAGACCCAGCCACCAGCTGGGTGCCCACAGAACTACTGGGTCACAAGGGAACTTGCTTGCACTTCGCTGGTCACTTTGCAATCTCTGGAACTCCAGGGGGTTCCCTGCAAGAAATGCAACCTACAACCTGCCTTTCTGGATGCGATAAGCCTGCAGCCAAGGAAGGCCCTCAACGGAAGGTACTCTATCTGTGGTGGCGGAAAAAGACCCGCATTTCAGTCAAGAGAGCAAATATGACGTTTTGACCCAGAGGCCTTTTCATAGGACTACCTGGTTCCGACCAGAGCAATTTCTAGGGAGTTGAGCAAGTCCTCTCCCTGCTGAGCTAAGGGGAGGCGAGTTAGTCTTCTGGTAAGCATAGTGAGTGCTGCTGTTTCCGAAAGTGCATAAATGGCAAAGCTAACTGGAGACTTTCTTGTGCAAAACAACACAAAAAGCCCACAACTCTGAGCATCATATTCTGTACACTGAGCGAGCGCTTGCTCTGAGCAGGCGCTTTATAGACCGCTTGGGGCCAACAACAACACAATCCGCAGCAGAAGTTGCACACGCAGCTGCTGGATAGTCAGGTGAATTGTCTTGTGGATAAGGTGGCAGGGAGGCTGCTCCCCCAGCTCAGCGCTCCCAGGACGCGAGGCGGATGTCTGGCCACCACCCAGCCCTCCTATCTGCCCCCTCCCACCCAACTGTCTCCGTTTCTTCCCCCGACGCACTGGAGATTGAGTGGTGGACCCTTGCCAGGTGCGATTAGGTGAGTTTGGGTAAAAATTGCCAGGGAAGCAAGAAGAACTGCCTTCACAGGTCATTCTGTCCGCAGCGGCTGCCCCTGGTGTCCTTTTACTGCATTCAAACACACCAGCGCACGGCCCGGGGGGAGGCACACAAAGCCCAGGCTCTTCCCACCCCCACCCCGCCTACCCCCGGTGGCACCTAGCAGTGGACCCCTGGCCCCTGGCGCCCACAGACCAGGGCGCCCGCCCGCTGTGGGTCCCCTGGGGGCAGGGGACCTCGGGGCTTACCTGTTTCTTTGTCCTGGACTTCTTCCAGGTGCAAGTCATTCAGAAGATGCTCCAAAATCTTCTCCGGCGTCCCGGACACCACCACGTATCTGTCGGAGAGCAGGGAGTCCACTGAGTCCTCCTCGGTGGACGACTGGGAGCGGCTGCTCCACTCGTCGTCCTCGTCCTCCTCGTCAATGTATTTGAAATAAGGCACGTCGAAGGTGGGCATGGGCAGCTGGCGGTCGGAGAGCGCCGCCGACTCCTTCCTCTCCAGAGGCGGCTCACAGACGCGGAGCCGCGAGCTGCCCATGCTGAGCGCCGGGCAACAAAGGCATCCCCTAAATGCGCTCAGCTCTTGCCACCCCGGTCCTGGCGCGGGGAGCCGAATCCATCTGGCTGCTGAGAGGTCCGCAGTCAGCTTCGCCCGCCGCCGCCGCCGCCGCCGGGGAGGCGGGGAGAAGAGGGCGGGGCCAGAGGGAGGGGGCGGCGCCTGGACCGAGGGAGGGAGGGAGCGAGGGGGAGCCGGGACAGGGACACCAGCGCAGGGCTGCGGGACCGCTCACCTGCAGTCGCTCTCCGCGCTCCCCGAGGCGGGGGCTGGGCCGCTGCCCGGCACCTTCTTCAACACCAGCACGTCCCGGTCCTGCCCTGTCACCTGAACTGTGCTCACTTCATCTTCTGGCTGTGGTTTGGGGGAGGGGGTGGGGGTGGGGGCGTGGGGAAAAGGGGAGAGGGGAAAAAAAGATGTAACCAAAGCTACATTTTCTGGAGTTGCTTTACACTCTGGATTCCTTGTTCCTTTTTGAGATTCAGAATTCATTCATCCTGCTTAAGGAATTTCCCTCTAATAGGGCAGTATCCTGGCTCCATTTTTATGGAAACAAAGCATTCGGGAGACCCAGAGCCCTTTAAAGGAAGATAGCCACAGGGAAGGGGGAAGGGGTCGGAGGGGACTCAAAGGATTCATTTCAAAAACAGAACCCGGACCATTTTACTGCGAGAACCCAGAGTTCAAAGTTTCAGAGTGCACAAATTATTCCCCCAGTATGGGCCACATTCAGGCAATCGCTTAGGAGATGAAAATCGGAAGGCTCACCTAAACATCATTAAAACAAGAAGAAAACGTGTTAAGCAATTGTCCTCAATACACACCCAATTTTTGTGCATCATAAGTTTACTTTGAAAGGCACGCCCCAAAGCCCCCCCTTTCAGTTATTCAGTTCTATTTTCCTCCCCTCCCCGCACCCCTCCCTCCTTCATGCTCAGGTACACCCTCCCTCCCAGATTTGATGTGGTCATTTGCTTGGTCAGAACACAAGCCAAAACGGGTCGCTGCTTAGAAGCCCATCTAGCTGAAATTCGGATGTCACGGGCCAGTGCACTGACTTCCTGCTCTCCGCCATTGCTTCTGAGAAGAGGAGAGAAGGCCGAGCCATCATTCATTTCTGCCCACACAGCTAGCTCCCACAGCCCCAGTGTGCAGGGCCGCTGACAGGACCCTGATCCGAGGGGCGGGGTGCGGAGAGGGGGGAGGGCGAGCTGCTGACCCAGCAGG
>PVJH01009791.1:22500-77129 GCA_004026705.1 Nesogale talazaci | reverse complement strand
AGCCAGGCGCAAGATTTTCAATGAGGCATGAAACCTTGTATGTCAAAATCCCTCGTCTCAACAGAAAAGAACACTTAATGCTTTTATACATGTTGCCTTTCCAGCCCAGACTTGAGAGGTGTCATTTCTACTTGTTTCAACAATCTCAGAGGCCTTAAATCCAACAGCTGAGGCTTACACGGTAGCCAACTTAAAAGGAGGTGATCCTGCATTATTTTTAAAAAATAGTAATTTATAGATTATCAAGGGTTTGTGAGAGGAGGGGTTGGGGGAAGCGGGAAATGAGAAGCTGATACCAAGGGCTCCAGTAGAAAGAAAATATCTTGAGAATGATGATGGCAACAAATGTACAAATGTGCTTGACACAATGGATGGATGGATGGATGGATGGATGGATGGAGTGTGAGAAAAGTTATACAAGCCTCCAATAAAAAGATTTTTTTTTAAAAAAAGAAGGAACATATGTATAACTATTCCTGATTAAACTGATGTTGGATTGTGTTAAGAGTTGTAGGAGCCCCCAATAAAATGATCTTAGAAGGTGAGGGAGGACTTAAAAACTGGATCAGAACATGTTCTGAAAAGTCAAGAATGGTGGAGGTCAAAGTGCAATCATTTCTAAAGAGAACCAGAAGTACACCAATAGGCTTAATGTCTTCCCAGGTTGCAGGCTCCATGTCCAACTGCAGTTTTTGAACGCCTCTAATCAGATTGATGTCTCAAATTCAGCAGGAGCAAAAATGAGCCCATTATCTTGTATTCCATGCCTGGGTCTCAGGACATGGTGGCCCCATTCACCAGAGACCTTGTCCTTGATCTTTCTCTCACCCTCGTGCTCCACATGTAATCAGTCACTGAAGGTGGGTGATGTTGACCGCAATCTTTAATGAGCTGCCCTTGCCCCACCTCTCTATTCCGGTCACCAAGGGTTCTGCTTTTGGTTTCGCCCCAGCATCATGTGTGAGCACAGGTGGATGAATTCCTCTTCCAGCTGCCTCACCCAGGATTCTCCTCTAATGTACTCTTCACAGCGCAGGCCAGGTGACTATGCATGAACTCTAAGTGGTTACTCCTTTCCCCAAACACTAAATAGTAAGCATATTGAAGCCTCTATTCCCTACACTACTTTGAAATCTTACTTGAAAAAGCCAGTTTTCTGGTAAAAATTTTGAAGTCACACAATTTCACCCTATACCCTAGGAATGGGATCCTGTTTAACTCAGTCCCAGACTTCTACCTCTACCCAACTGATACATGGGAGGCTCCTTTGGTGCCTTCGGTTAGGAATGCTCAGGCCGAAGAAACAAGTCCAAGTTCGTGGTCTACCCCCCCCCCCCCCCCCCCCCAATCACCCACCACCACCGAGTCTGACCTTTCCTTCAAGGCTCTTTGTGGTACCCAGTCTCTGAGAGGGCTCCCAAGGATTTCTACTTCCTGATACTTACACCGGAGAAATGATGAGGCCTTCTACTCCCTCAAGATTTAGTTTTGGAAAACCACAGGTACATGTCTACCCTAGCCCAAAGAGTCCCCGTAAGCCAGACTAGACGCAATGGCAATGAGTGGATATTTTGAGTAAACTGCTTGGTGTGACCAACAGAATATGGTAGAAGTGCTGGCATTTCCTTTACAAAATTCTGTTCTAAAAGCCACTGTGACTTCTAACTTGCCCCCCACCCCCCCACGCCTCTCATGACTCATTCAGGGGAATGCCAGCTGCCACAGCTTGTATCTCTGAGAAGATCGTGGGTTTTGATGTATCCCTAGTTCTTACTGGACAGAGATTAGAAGTGTAATCTGTTTCTTGTTCTGAAATGCAGAGTGGCATACGGGAAAAGATTACCCAGTGGTGGTACTTATTTATTTTACTCTCTCTACCTGATCTATGCTGCCACGCCTTTCGGCATTTCATTAAACTACACCAAATGGTGGTGGTCCCATCAATGTGGCCACCCTTGCCTTGTTGAGAACTTGCTGGTTTTTACCTCATTGTCATACAAAGAAAGCTACCTAGATTTAGCAGGAACATAAGCGCCACAGAGGAACAATGAGTGGCCACGAGAGAAATGTTAGGTAAATCATCATCCTTAGCTTTTTAAGGTGGCACTGGTAAACTGCAGAGAGCAGGTGGTTTGCTTAAAGAAGTTACAGTAATAGGAGAAGGGAGAAAGCATTGAGGAGTGGGGAGGTGGGGAGGGAGGGGGCTGTATGCAGCAGTGCTGCTGGGTAATCATCACTTCAGGCCAAATGACCAAAGAGCACTCACAGCTCTAAAAGATGCCTTCCTTCGATTGCCTCCTGGAGGAAAGTCATAGTGGGAGATGACCGAGGTGAGACAAGGGTGTCCTTCTTCCCAATGCAGATATAAGGGCTTTGGTGGAAAACACAAGAGGAAAGACCCATCAATAGGTTAAAGCTTGTGCCCTTAAAATAAAGCCCTGGAAAAGAGAGAAAAGGAAAAGGGGGTGGAGGGAGAGTCGTAATGTAAAACACAGTGAGAAAAGCATTCTTACAGATGACCAACTCAGATAAAAACTTACTTCAAAGCCAGGATACAGCAATATGTAACACAGGACACTAAATCACAGAAAACATGGTTTTCTGTGGACCGGTACAAAATAGTGGCAAAACGCACATGCTTTGCATAGACACTAGAACTGAGTATAAGAGGTAGTAAGTCTATGACAAATTTGACAAGATTTCTGTGTGAAAAGATCACAAAGTAATTCTCGAGAGACTGTCAACCTGATCATCTGATTATGACGGGGGGTAGGGAGGGGAGGGAATTTGTCTAAATTAAAAGTATAAAAGCTTGAGTGGAAAGACAACCTGAGTGATACCAATATACACTTTAAACAATCAGTACATTACATGGAAAAAACATTTTCTTGACACAAGACCACAAATGAAATACATGATAGCAATTGAATGCAAATAATGTGTTTCCAAATGACACTGCTTTTAAAACTACTTTAGCACTGATAACTTTTCAAAAAGAACGCCAATTTCCCCAAGATTAGAAATAGGCAAGTTACTGGCTGTCTCGCTTTCATTTTGTTTTTGTAGCCAGCTCTTGGTTTATCAGAGACTGCATGTGTTCTCTCTGTTCCTCTTCCTTCCACATCAGCGAATCAAGACATTGGAGTCATTGAAATGGGCACAACTCCAAGGATGTCATGGAAGATCCTGTACTAGCCTTCATTACTGAGATAAATGGACATTGAAATGGGCATTTCCCAAGACTAAGTGAAATTTTTTTACTCAGAAAATAGTTCAGGGCACATGCCTTCGGTACGTATTCTAAGATTAATTATGCATTTAAAGGTTAATGAAGCTAATCACCCCAATTATCCTTGTCTACATTTTTACTTAGTCACCAGGGGGAGCTAATACTGTTCTGTGGGTAAGTAGCAGTGAAGAATTAGATGTTAATAAAAGAAGAAAAATTAAATTAACATGATATTCAATGCAATTCAAATATGGCCTATCCCATCCATAGGCAAGTATTTAGGACATGCAAAATGAATTAAAGATACATGTATATTTAATTAAACAGAGGAGTTAGAAAAAAACCTGAAATCCATCAATTAAGAGGATTTTGCTGTGATTAATAGAAGACAGATAGAAACTCAGTCACTTATGGTTGTCTTTGGCCCAACTTAAGGCCTTACTCACTGTTCAGTCATTGGTTGCAATGACACTGTCATTTTCTTGGCTTGATGTATTTTGATTCTACAATTTAGCCACTAAATCATTTGCGCACACACAAAATAATATCCTATACAATTACATTAGAATTATACTGCAACACGTTTCTTTCTTTACCTTCTTCCAGCGGCTACTTCCTTCTGTTCCAAATATATTTTTCAGCACTTTTAATGTGTGTTCAAAGACTTCTACCCAATAATCTACTTAAATACATTCTACAATTCACCCAGGAGACACAATCTCTTTAAACTTTGAGAAGCTCCAGTTGGAACAAAGAGGGGGGAGGGGGGAGGTTCAGAGTTTGTGGAATAATCACCTCTAATCGATCAATTCCCCCTGAAGGGAAAACTGAAAGAAAGGAGGAGAAGAGTTCCAGTCCAATTCCTTGAAGTTTAAGGGAGCTAAGCCCTGAGGCACAGTGTTGAATGATTCCTGCCTTCCCCTCCCAAGGCCTATTAAGAGGTCATAGATCTCTGTGACATTGCAGTCATTCCCCAAAGACCCGATCCCCAGCCACAGACTTAGCACAAAGAAAAGGATGTGGAAATCGTCTACTTTTAATCGCTTCTTTGGCAGCCCTACTACCTTAGAAAGAAAGCAGGCTATTAGTCACCAGCATCTTTAGGAGAGCAATGGTGGGAAAAATTAAGTACCGAGATAAAAAAGAAAGTGTAGCGATTCAACCTGAGGATAGAACTTGTTACATTGCACAATAGAGAACAGGCTCCACGTGGTTGGGAGCACACGCGTGTGCCGTGTGTGTATATATGTGTGTGTGTGTGTGTGTGTGTGCCCAAATAGCTAAGCATCACTCTGCTTGCCAAATAGACTGAATTGCACAAGGCCCAGGGAAGTCTTGGTCTCTTTTAACACATCTTTCCTGGAAAGGGGACCCCACTGTTTCTACATCCCAGATAGAGTCATTCGTTTATAATTTTTACATTCCTCCGCAGGGGAAAGCTGACAACTCTAATTACCATCAGTGACCATCAAGGACACTGTAGAAAATGCTCAAGATAGTCTCCTCCAGTTTGTACTCTGGGCATTCTATTTAAAAACCTTTTGTCAAAGAAATCCTGAAAGCACAGAATTAGATGATTATACATTATCAATTACACAGCTAAAGTGCAGTCATTTATTGAAAATGTATGTGGCTCTACAGACATATGCAGGTTATCACATTCCCCTTATATATAAATAATGCTAATTTTCTCCATGAATTCCACTCATAGCAAAATGCTAATTTTGAAACTTTCAAATTAATCAAAGAACAAGTAATTTCCTAATGTCGTTATCTAGTTTCCTAATGTAGTCATCTACAGGGCAGTTCCACTTGAATTTTACTCATTTAAAAAATGAATGAATGTAGCAGTTTGCTTTCTATCTCTAGGATATTCCTTCCTTCAGAAACTTCTCACACAGAGGAGCTTCCTTGGGATTCCCAAGCCATGAACACAGGCTAAGAGTACCCAAAAAACTCACAAAGAACGCACATCCAAAATATAGAGCTTGGAGGTTTGCTTGTCAATTCACAAATTACCCCTTCAATATTCCAACTGTTCTAATAAATTAGTAAGTATAATCTCTCATCTTTCACAGTGGGAAAATGTAATTCATCAATTACTCTCATAAACCCCAGTGACAACACCCAAACGCATTCAAGGAGCTTTGAGAAAAATGAACCTGAAAGTGAGTATTTCTGATCATCTCATAAACAGATGTATCAAGAAGGGAATGCTAGACCACATGCTACAAGCCAAACCCACTATTGTCACGTTGATTGCAACAAAGTGTAACCCAACAAATATTAGTAACAATAATTTCGGCTTCGGTATAGTCAATAAAGGAAACGCCAAGCTGCAGCAGCAGGTAACCTTTTACCTGCCCTCCCATGGAAGCCAGAAGTAGAAAGAAACTAATCCAACAGCTGAGGAGTTAGAACCAATTCTCGGGGATCCTTTGTTCTTTGGGAGATAAAGAGGCAGAGTTGAGGTTATTAGCTCCATAAGGATCAGAGTCATGGAAACTTTGTAGGGGGTCAGTGTGAGTCAGAACAGACCCAATGACATTGGGGTTTGGGTTGTTGTTTTTCTAGCTGAGGGCAGAGATGATATTCTAAACATTGATCAACAAATCTGATGGCTATCAGTCATACATAGCCACCAGGTATAAATTAAACCTGCACAGGTAATTGTTTAGATGTTAAGAGTAACGAGGGCTGAGCCCCGGTGGCGTCGTGGTTGTGCACGGGACTGCGGCCCACTGGGACGGAGGTTCAATTCCAGCAGTGGGGCTGGGCCTCCTACTCCCACCACCGGAGAGCAGTGATGCCCGCCCCCCCAAAAAAAATAAAAAAAAAAAGAGAGAGAGTAATGAGATAAACAGCTTGTGTGTTTAGCCCCTGTGCCCACAGGCTTCCATTCTCCGTAGCACATCTCACATGGTCCTTACTCACTGCCTCTCTGTAGCCATTGGAACTCATGGACCACTGTGCTCCATTTGAAATAATCTAATTCCAACAAACCCCTTAAAATTTGACAGCCGACTTTAAAGGTGCTCGGCAAAACCAAACCAAGAGAAAAGAAAAGAAAAGAAAAGCCAGCAGGAAACTGACAATCTAGCACATGTAGTCAATCAGGAAGGAAGGGGGAAAGCGGGCAGGTCCACACCTAGAGAAGCTCTTTATCATCTTGTAGGTGGGGAGAGAACAATATACTCAGATCTGACCGAAAGTTGGCAAAACAATATTTAGATGATCAGGAACCGTGATTTTGAACTACAGGCTTCTGATATCCCACCACTGAGAACAATGAACCTCATCAACAAATGTGTTCTCTTTCATGGTTTTGTAAATTCTCTTTTTCAGTTTCCTAACTATAGAAACGACTTATTAAAATACATCAACCTGGGCTAGGGCTAGGGCTTCAAAATAACAGAGTATTATTTCACCAGGTTTTTGCTTTCTCCTCCCATAAAGAGTTAACGTCTCAGACACAGAGTTGACATCTCAGACACCCGAGACAGATCTACCCTTTCCTATGGGGCTGTCATGCATCAGAAATGACTCAGAGGCAGTGGGCCTGGTCCCGAGTTTGGGTGCCCTGATGGCATAATGGGTTACACAATGGGCCACTCCTCCAAAGGTCAGCTGTTTAAAACCACCAGCCTCTCTGTGAAATCAAGAGGAGGCTTCCCACTTTCATCAAGAATCGACGCCTTTCTGCCCCGCCCTGTCAGGTTGCTATGACTCAGAATTGAACTCAATGACTGTGAGTTACAGAGGTATCTACTAAAAAAAGTTATTTTGTGTAATCGAATAGTCTAATAGTTAAGAAGGGCTAGGACATGTACTTGATGGGCCCATTGTTATGAGTCAAAGTTGACTCCAAAGCAGTGGATTTTTGTGCTGAGGAAACTGAAGAAAAGATAGTGCATTAGAGTTTAAAGCCTGAGCCCTGGGCTTACAGAAGGCCATTGTTTACAGTGGAAAGCACAGGTCAGGTCCACTGAGTCTTAATATACATGTGTTATCCTCCACTGAGTTCATTCTGATCACTAACAAACAAGGTACAAGGCTCCGTCCTTGGTGTGTGCTTGATGGTGGATTATTAAACCTGGCCAAGACAGACCAGGGAGAGATATTCTTGCTCCCAGGGTACCAGGACCTAATGACTATGTGTCATGCTCCACCTAGGTAGAGGGAGGAGCCCAGAAACAATCTTACAAACCTTGCTAATCCTGCAAACGTGTAGTGTGCATACATATCACAACCAACTGTTGCTTTCAGCACTGGTCTGCTAACCACAAAATCAGCAGTTTGAATCCTCCAGTCACTCCCGTGGGATGAAAAAGAGGCTTTCTACTTCCATATAAAACTATAATCTCAGAAGCCCTATCTTATGGCAGGGTCGTAATGAGTCAAGACTCGGCCCAAAGGCAGTGAGTGTGGGTTTTTGCATTCCCCCTGCCAGACTGATGAACTGAGCAGCCAAGCTTCATGATCAAGTGAGGAATTTTATACCTAACAAAGGGGTCCTGAATCCTTTAGTCTCCTTCATCTAGATGATTCCTTTTGTCTTATCTTGTTTAAGAGTTCATAAAGGGGTCACTATCAAACACATGCATATAAAGTATCCCCCTGACCCACCAGAACAATGGCAAGGGAAAGTTGATGAAAAATGAAAGCTCAGGTAGAAAGCAAATGATGAATTCAAATAATAAGTACCAATGTGCTTGACATTTGTGATAAGAGTTGTATAAGACCCCAATAAAATGATTTAAAAACAACAAAATATTAAAAAAACACTAATCAAATATTTTGGATAAGAAATAAGGAATTGATCAAAAGTGAAGGGACTTACAGTACCTTGAACCTAATTAGTATTTGAATATAAAATAGATTGCTATGTAAATGATTAATAACAAATTATGAATAATTTAATATAGAAATATGCAAATAAAATGTGTAATGCCTAAAGTCTAATTAATCAAAACTAAAAAGTTAACAATACTACAATTATTTCAAGCAACTTATTTCAGCTAAATGATCTAAAAGGGAAATGAGCAAAAGGATGTTCTCAAACCAGGTGCAATAGGCTGCAACACACCAAATTTGTGAGGGAGCTTGACGGCAGAGTGACCTGAACAGCCTTCAATTCGCCCTTCCCTCCCTCCACCACCCTCTCTTTGTCCTGTGAGCACGTGCACATAGACACACATATATTTTGTTCTTTGGCAGAATGCAAAACACATAAACAAAAAGAAATCCGGATCCAGAGGTAAGATAGCTTCAGTTCATGAAATTTGTGTGGCACTCACAGGAAGTCTCAAGCAGTTCCAAACAAATTATGTGAGCAGACTATTTTATACCAGTGCACAGCAGCCCTCATCAATTTCAGGTCATTTTCCTTAAAGAAGCACATATGAACACATGCAGCCATCATACTGGTAAAGAATCTCCAAATCCAACTAGACTGTATAAACCCAGTCTGTACACAGGTTGCCCCCCAAACCACACTCCAGCCCAGCTGCTGCCCCCGGTGTCTCCTGACTCTCCAGACCAGCAGTAGGACGTGGCAGAGGTAAGAACTAATACAATCCCATTTCATTTTTCCTCCTCTTACGGCCAGGCAATTCACATTAATGATGCGGAAGAACACTTAACAGGCAACTCGAGTTTGCAAATTAGTAGGAGGGAAGCGAGAAATGCCTCCGATCAACACGCGTTTTGGTCTTACCAAATGCACTTTACACATTTATGCCGTTAAGTGTAGCTTAGTTTTGATGATGTACAATGCTAGTTCTCACTCAGTTTTGTAAGCATAATAAAGTCCCCCTAATCTCTGCCTTCCCCACAGCACCCTGCTATTAAATCTTTGTTGAGAAGTGTGATGAGACCCCTCTGGCTTCCAGCCCTCCCCACCCCCTGAGGGAACTGGCAAGAAATGATAGGGTTGGTGGATTAGGAAAATGAGAGGTTCTTTGTGCTTTTCCTTCTTTAAATATATATTTTGATAATCTGTCTTCTGCATCAGAGAGTCCCAACAGCATTAGAATGTTGATTTCCCTCCTTCCCAGTCTTCCCTTCCCAACAACTGTGACACTGAATAGTGGGATTTAATTTTTTCTTTCACCTTTCCCCCGAGTCCCTCAAGCAGAGATAATGCATAACTTATATACATAAGTTGGGTTGTAACATAGAGGAAAACTCTGCCAATCAACCAAAGAGCAGAAGTCTCCTCATCTCTTCCAAATCTTAGGAATGGTTTCATTCTTCCCTAGGGTTAAAAAGCACCCACATTTTAGAACATCCCCACAACGATAAGCTTCATGAACTGTGTACAGACACCCTAAGGTTTTATCCACAGTACCAGATCTGCAGGTGACTGGATCAAAAGTCTTCTCAATCTTCAAGCCGACTCTCAAACCTGGTCTAAAATTGGTCATGACTTTCCATATTTGGCTTTCATGTCCAAAAACCTCGCCTAGCGAAGCTCACATGCAAAGGCTTTATCACATGGTTTCAGGGCTTTTAATTAGCGTTCTTCGTATAGGCAGACTCTCCAAAGAGTGCGCCTCACCCTTAGGGAATGAAAACCCTCAAAGAAACAGGTCCTAAAGGAACAAGACTGCGCTGTCCCAGAATGAGCAGAACCATGGAGCAAAGCAGCACCACCCCCAGGGGCCCTCACAGGTGTCCGGCCGGAACACCTCCATTGCCTAGGAGTTTTGCAAAGCAAGTTGTGATATTTTGTTTTCTGCCAAGTGCCTTGTCCTCTAGTGCATGGCCACACAAATTGCTTCTTTCCTCAGATTCATTTCTGACCAGAAATCTCCAGCCTGTGGTCTGACAGGATTGGACTGCAAAGAGTTCACAGTTTAACACGCAAGTGGGGAAAGAGGAATTCAAGATTAATACCGGGGAAGCCAGAACAAGCAAAGACAAAAGTTGAGGAAGTGCCCAAGAGCCTAGAAAACAGGCTGGTAGAACCAAAAAGACAAAAGACAGACAACCCAAAAATTAAGTCTTGGAGAAAGGATGAGTCTCAGAGCACAATTAAGCAGAGACATGGATTGGGCCAGGTGAATCTCAGAGAGAAAATGAATGAAAAGAGCCATGAGAGGTTGGGGGGGGACGAGGGGAGGGGTGGGGGGAGAGAGAGAGCAAGAGGTCTTGGAGAAAGATAAGGAAACAAGCAGGAACACAGCCTCCCTTCTGTATTTGCAGAACTTGGTTCCAGGACCCCCTCAAATGCCCTTCTCTGGGGATGTTCTAGTTGTTTCTATAAAGAGACAGAGCACTTGCATAGAACCTCCACACATCCTTCTGTGTATTTTAAATCAACTCTGCCTGCAACCATTGAGTCCATACCCCACAGGGCAGAGTACAACTGCCCCAAAGTGTGACCTTTAGAGAAGCAGACTGTCACGTATTTCTCCCATGGAGGGGTGTGCAGGTTCAAACCTCTAGTCTTCGGGCTGGCAGGCCCCTATGCTTAAACCCCTGTGGCCCCCTGCCTCCTAAATCCCCTCTACAGTAAAGGCAACAACTAATACATATCACTTGAGCCCCTTTTTAGCTTTGGAAGGGTTGCTTTGGCTTCTCAGTTTTTCCCTCCCTTTCCCCAACGTTTTCCATCCTGTTTTGGTCGGCTGACTTCGAAGATGAAGAACCCCAGATATGGAAGGGGCCTGACACCTCTTTTGCTAAAACATATCAACCCTTAACCCATCGGAGGTGGGGAAACAGCACAAAGAAGAGAGTTGATGCAAGCAGTGAGCAAGAAGGCTCCAACATAGGGAAAGAATCCCAGTCTCCTGGCGCCCATGGCCCACAACATCCGTCCCATGGCGCTCCAGCTTCCCCAGGTAAGAATGGAGGCAGTCCTTTGGTGACTCAAACTTGGGCTCTAACAAGGATGGGTGATGCCTACTTTGATCCACTACTTTCTGTTCATGCCTCCACTCTGCTTGGCCCCATCAACCCACTACGTTCCCAGGAAACCATCCTGAAGGATGACCAAAGGCCAGGGGATCTCCCTGCCCTGAAATCTCCCATTCACTGAAGACCAGTCTCTCCTCAACACACACTCTGATGAAAACACCGTGGGCCATCAGCACAGAAGACATTCTCTGCTCAGAAGAAAAGTTAAGACAAAAATGAGCCAAATATAACTGGGGGGCAGTGTTCCCTTTTAAATTTTTGAAGTAAGAACATATTTAACCCACAAATAGAACCCTCCACATGCCACAAGCTGAAAATCCAGCATTTTTGACATGAATATTATCAGAGCTATGTGAGATAGGGCTAAGGTCTTCTGCTTCTACTCTACCCAGTAGAGCTAAAGAAAAATTAAACTTGATCTAAACAGAATTCAAAATTTCAGGTGCTTCATTTTATTATTTTACCATTAAAGTTTCCCCTTAACACTAGACAAAAACCACTCTTAGCACAGGTAAAATTTCCTGCAGGTGTACTCTATACTGACTGCTGCTTCAAATTACCGTGTCTTTACCCTAATATTAGTGGTGTTTTTCCACAATATATCTTCTTTTAGTACACCGACTATTCCACTGACAACAGAATTTTACTAATTATCTGCACTTAATGAGTTTTCCTAAAATTGTATGTTCTGAGAAAAACATGCATTGCATGAACTTGATGAAATGTATATGAACTAGAAAATGCAAATACTTCTGAAATGAATACCAATACATACCCAATAGAATGCTTGAATTAAAAGGGAAGACACAGATGTCAGGGAAGAGGTGTGACAACTGACTCTCGCCAAGTGCTGGTGGGGTTATAAAATGGTTCAACCACTTTGGGAAATGGTTCTGGAGTTTCTTACACAGTTAAATGCCTCCTCTTCTCTCCCCACCATAGCAACCATGCAATTCTATCCCTGCATATTAACTCAAGAGACATAAAATGTTATGTCTGCAAAGTGCCCCCTAAAAGTATATAGCAATTTATTCATAAATAGCCAGAAGGTGAACTGCTTCCAACTGTCCAGCAAGTAAATGAAAAATAAAATGTAAATATTCACACAACAGAATACCACTCATAAAGAAAAAAGGAACAAATTACTTAAAATGGAAGAATCTCAAATTATACTGAGCAAAAGAGGGATACTCATGCATTCACACATGTGCAATGCACAGACACAAATACATATTCTATGAGCCCATTCAAGTCCTAGAACAGGCAAAGCTAATCCATCATTAAAAATTATGTCAGGGGAACATTATTGTCAGAAGGGAGTCTGAGAGAGTTTTCTAAGTCAAATTATAGCCCAAGAACAGTGGAGCTAAGTTCAAACTTGAGTTTTTTTTTATTGTTTTACCTTTAAAGTTACCCCTAAATACTCAACAAAAACCACTCGGCACAGGTAAATTTTGTAAAATTGTGTAGAAATGATGTGGAATTTCACTCTAGATAAATACTGTATTAAAGAATAGTTACACACAAATACTAAAGTACAGGTATCTGGTTTGCTTACCTTGAAGGCTTGTGTTCACCATTTTGAGGCTACTTATTGTGAATTCCAGGCTCAAACAAATGAATAAACACATTTGAAATCATGTTTCCCATTGTTACAGACGGCAGTAACAAATATGAAAAAGACTAGCATGTACCTGAAATGCTGGACTGAAACAGAGGCATTGGCATGGACACACGCTTTTTTAAGGTACATGTTATTAGGTAGACAGAGAAAAATAAATACATATGTATATGCAAAGAGGCTTCCAAAGTTTCATAGACTACATTTTGTATATTTTTTCCTGTACATGCTTTACTCTACAAATAAAAGGGAATCAGAGAGAGAGAGAGAGAGAGAGAGAAAGAGAGAAGTCAGGCTTCTTAAAACCCCTCCACTTTCAATCCCCATCAGGTCTCAACACTGGTCTGAGTGGTTACAACAGAAGAACAGCAACACTGAAACAGCCTTCAGTGCATGTGTGGCACGTGAGCTAGTTACAAACAGTTTTCTAAAAAATTTTTGAGACTTTCTGTTTAAAACCCAACACAAAATTCGCAACCAACCCTGCAGTATAGAGATAGATTCTTTGGCTTATCTACATTGAAATAAATTAATCTTTAAAAATAAAAGATTTTCTTTTAATCAACTGTTGTAATTAATTGTGACATAATCCATGTTCTGTCCATGGAGTTCACCCTCTTGAAACAGTGTTACATGTTTTTCTGGTTTGGGGATATGAAACCCAGGACTGATGAAATATAGGGTCACCTAGTAGAAAAAGGGGGTTGGATACAGTGGTGGTGGTGAGGTAAAAAAAGGGAAACAATGTCAAGGAGTCCATGTAGAAAAAGAATCATTGCAAACTGATTGTGTTAGCTAGCAACTGAACAATTCTACCTGATGTGATCAAAATATGGAACGGTTTGTTATATGTGTTAAATACCCCCTAGTAAAAAAAAAAATGTTCGTGGAACACTTCCTGTTCCATGAACTTTTTGAAGCCTCGCATATAAATCCTGTAGTTAACATAGATTTGGCACATGTGTACTTTGCCTGATTCTGCCTTCTGAAAGAGTCTGAAAGCATTCAAGAACACAACAGCAGCAGTGAGCACAGAGTGCCCCATCTCGATTTTAAATACCTTTGTCATCTGAAAGAAAGCATACCTCTTCTTGCTTGCTTGTCTTTTAAAGTTCTGATTGCCTTGCAAGATTGGGACAGAAAAAGAGCATGTGGTAGCAGTGGGAATGAACAAAGTCCTCAAGCAATGAGACAGACAGATTAAATAAATACAGGACCCAGTTTGAAGGGACTTTCACTAGCTGAGGATAGCACAATGTGAGCATCACAGATAGGAAAGCAATGAATTGTAACGCAATGAATAGAATAAAGACATCCAGTAGTCTACAGTACTATGAACAAATGAATTAATGAATGAATAAAGAGGAGATCACTACATCGTGTCCAAATGATTTCCAACAACTACCAACTCCTTACTGTTTGTAAGGGGGAGCGGGATCACTATTAGTTCACATGGCATTTTTTTTTAATTTATAGGGGAAGATAATAGCGACGAGGGGAAAGCAGATACTATGATTCTATGAAAGTGAAATGCTAAATGTCCTAGCTTTGATTGCTGTGGTCATGTAGGACAATGTACCATATACACTTCCGACCTGAAAATCAGCAGAGCCACCTTATTTTACCAGGAAAACTGCATTTAAAATGTGCTGAAAAAAATCGGCTTATACATGAGTATACTTGTCCTTCGCAATACCTACATTCAGAGGGGAGCAGTGTCTCAACTCTTCTCTCAAATGATTGCAGGAATGACATATACCAAGTGGAGGGAATATACAGATCTGGTCAGCAGACCTGCAGCATATGGTAAATGGCACTGTGGGAGTTTCTTGCATTATTCTTGCAATTTTTCTGTATGTTTAGAATTATATGAAAATAAAAGGATATTCAAAACCTACAAAACTCTCCCCCCAGAGAGAGAAAAGAAGAGACACAAACAGTGCTTAACATAAACTCACGAGCATCATGTCGATCAACTCGCAGCAACCCTCAGCATCAGCCATCCCCACCCTTGTTCCAAGAAAAGACGGTGGGTTTTCCAAAGAAAATTAAAAAAAGATTTCTATGGCCTAATAAACATGCTCAGTGCAAGCCCTTCTTGAAGAGCCTCGGTGCACTGTAATAAGAAAGTCTAGTTAACTGGATTTAATCCAACAGTTCCACAATAGTCTGTTCAGGGAATCTTGTTAAAAAAGAATGTCCATGAAAACATTACAAAAATATCCATATTCTGGGGTAAGACAGTTGGAGAACTGCTTATACTAGAAAGATAGTAGTCAAAAATAATACACACACTCACACTCACACTCAGCACAGCTCAAAGACCTTTACAGAAAAAGAGGGGGGAAAAATTCTTAAGAAGAGATAGGTCTCCTAAAATGCCCCACCCCAGGTCCATCTAATATTTTCTAACAGGCTTTATTTTTCAAGATATGGAAATGTGATACACTGCATTTACATTTTGGTGCAGTCATTATTAGATGAAACGTGGTATATGCCACAGGTCATTGTTAATTGGGTTCATTTCCATGAACTGTGTAGCCAAATGGCTCCCCTGCCTTAGTGAGCAGGTACTACCGGCCATGCACTGTTATGGGTTCAGATAATAGAATGGTTGTGGGAGGGTGTGCAACAGCTCTTTGCACCCATGAGCGTACAGTCTAATGAGGGAGATGGCAGAGTGAACACGTGCAGGGAGAACTGGAGTCTTCAAGAATATCTTCACAGAAACACAAAAAAAAGGTATCGGACTCAAGAAAGTTTCCTTGTAAAGCTGGTATTTCCGCTGAAATAAATACCTGCTAAATTCCTTTGGATTAACAACAGTTCAATGGTTTTATTTATTGATATATGATTAGTCATCCAACATTAGTTCCTGCAACATTGTTTTAAAAAGTGAAAATATACCCATCAGAGCCTAAAACTAGCTGCAAATCAAAATCTAAGAATACTGACAAGCAGTTGGCCACAAGCCACCAGCTTAGGGCTTTGTTTGGGTTTTTTTTGTTGTTGTTCTTTTTTTTAAAACACTGCTAGATTCACCTAGGTACTCAGTGTGGGAGTGAAACAATTGGGAGAGAAAAACACATATGGGAACAAATGGAAAAAATCAGAAATAGAACCATGTGAGAAGACAAGAAGTGATAAGTATTGTTTACCTGTCAGTTGACATTGATTAATCTTGTGTTCTGTGATATCGCTCAGTGATTCAAACACCTGCAGGCAGCTGTCACAGCTGTGCACAGCTTCGTCTTCCAACTCCTCCCCGTCTTCCGGCCTCTTCTTACAATCTACGGCCTCTCCATCTTCAGTCTTGTCTTCAAGTTTACAGTTGGGGTCTGAAAGAAAATCAAGAATCTAAGTATGGGGTTTAAAGACAGGTTCTTTTAAAGTAACATTTAATCTTCTTGCTACCAAAAACAGAAACACTATTTCCCTTGAAGCGACAGCAGAACTTGGTTGTGGATTTTATTACAGGAGAATCGGGGACTGAGCCCTAAACTGTTTGCAGTTTGTGATCATTGAAGGAGTTTTTGCTTTTTCACCCCCCTTTACCCTACAGTCTTTCCTGTCCACCACCTCCTGCCCTACCCTTAGGAATTTAACTCAATTTTGTTCATCGTTTTCTAGAGACTTTTGATTTTAAAAAAAGAGAGAAATGACTTTTAAAATTAAGTAGTCTCCACTGTAAAAGGGGGGGGGGTAAATCACTGCTCAAGAATTCTTAAAAAAAAAAATGAATTCTTTTTCTGCTAAATATACTCTTTCAAGGGAAATTACCAGAATTCGCCAGAAGTCTAGAATAAACTAAGCTAATTACCATAGGCATGAAATTGACCTTTACTTACAAACTGGTCAAAACACACAGTCACCCTATTATTTGTCAGGCTGCGGTAGTAAAGGAGGTTGTGCCACACAGCAAAACATTGTGACAAATACAAACTCTAGCGTAAATATGTTAGTATTGCTTGTTTTCGAGACGATCAAGAAAACAAAGAGTACACTGAGCAATTAACCGCAACTTGGAGTTGGTTCGCGGAAAAGTTCAATATTGTGCGAACTACAAATCGTTGCACTGAAACCCTAGGAATGCGGCACAGAAGGGGAAAGGGGGGTGGGGCGGTGGGGACAACATCACCCCGATGGCACAATAAAGGAGGAGAATGGAGTAAATGAGCCCACAAAACGGTTTCGCTCGAAGCGCACTAAATGCTTGTTGGTTGTTGGCGCTCCCCTTCAATCCATTTAAGGAGTCCTGGTATAGCGCACTGGGCTGAATACTGACTGGGCTGCCAGCCAAAATAGGTCCATGGCTGAAACCCACCCGCTGCTCGGCAAGGAAGGATGAGGCGGTCTGCTCCTGTGCAGACCCCCCAGTCTCAGACACGCTGAAGAAACAGCTCGACTGGGTCCTCCTGGCGCCAAGAAGCAGGGAAGATTCAATGGGTTTGACTCACTTCATGGAAATGTGCTCCAACATTCCCGTGCTCTCTCACTGCCCTTGGCAGGGAAGCGATGAGATGAGAAGGCGGATGGCGAACAAGCCAAGCGAGCTGGCTGTCACCGACGTGTGTGGCAGTGCACGCACGGGACGGGACGCTCGGGGAACCCTAGGCACCTCATTCACGTACCAAGAGGCCGTCGTTCACATGGGAAAGGGGCATATAGAGGGGGGGGGGGCGTCATCGTGGTGTCTTTTTACCACATTATTCAATCTGTATGCCGAGCACGTAATTAGAGGAAACGGGGCTGTATCAAGAAGACCACATCAGGGCTGGAGGAAGAAGGTTCGTTAACAACTGGCAACTGAGGGCTGGCTCAACTTTGCTCACTGAAAAACGAAGAGCCTTTGAAGCGGGGACAGAAGAAAACCTTCTGTATGGATTACAAGTCAACAAGGAAAAAAACCAACCCTCACTACTGGACCAATAAGCAGTGGTAGCATGATGAACGCAGAAAAGATGGAAGCTGTCAAGGATTTTCTTTTACATGGCTCCAGAACCAATCCCATGGAGACGCAGTCAAAGAGATCTAATAGTTACTGCACTGAGAAATAATGCTGCCAAAAAACTCTTTAGAGCAGTGGTTCTCAATCTGTGGGTCACGACACCTAGGGGGTCCGATTGTCTTAAAACAGAGGCATGGCTCCTCTATCTGTCTCCAGGTGGGTCTAAAAACATGCAGATACACCCACCTACAAGGACCCAGCATGAAGACTGTTACCCATGCTACACCATGCTTCGAGACAAAATTTCATTTATTTGTAATTAGAAATAAGTATTTCACAATACATAATTAAATATTGTTTTTGTGATTAATCGCTATGCTGTGATTATGTTCAATTTGTAACAATGAAAATGTCCTACATATCAGGTATTTACATGATGATTCATAACAGTGGCACAATTACAGTTCTGAAGCTGCAAGGGGGAAAAAATGTTATGCTTAGGGGTCACCACAACATGAGGAACTAGAGGGTGGCAGCCTGAGGAAGGTTGAGAACCACTGCTTTTTTATTTTATCTTATTTTATTGTGGCTCCACTGCCCTGGTGGGAGTAGGAAGCCCTGCCTTGCTCCTGGAGAGCCACTGCTGGATTTGAACCGCCAGCCCTTTGGGGTGCAGTCCTGTACACAACCACTACGCCACTAGAGCTCAGTCTCAGAACCACTGCTTTAAAGGAAAAGTCTGGGCTGAGCCCCGGTGGCATAGTGGTTGTGTGCGGGACTGCAGCCCATAGGGTTGCCAGTTCAAATCCAGCAACAGCGCTCCAGGAGCAAGGCTGGGCCTTCTACTCCCACCAGGGTGCAATGATGCCCACAAAAAAAAAAAACTTAAAAAAAATTAAAATAAAGGAAAGGTCCTCACTCTGAAAGGTCCTTACTCTGCAGCTCTCGTATCACATACGGCACTTTCGGTAAGTACATGTGGCTCTGTGGTAAAACTGAACCATTGCAAAGGATATTATTCAGATGACTTAATTTGTATGTAAAAAGATTGTGTGTGACTCTTGAATAATTTTTAGTTTTTATGAGGGACAAAATTGGCTCTTCCATCTCAAACGTTAGCTATGCCCTGCTTCAATGTTCAAAAGCAGGTATCATTTTGAGGACATGACCCAATCCATAGTATTTACAATCACCTTATACATATGCAAAAAGAGGGGCAATGAATACTGAAGACCAAAAAAAGAAATGGCTTATTTGTATTATGATATTGGTGAAGAAGACTGAATCTACATGGATGACCAGAAGAATGAACACATCTGTCTGGGAAGAAGCACAACCAGAATGCCGCTTAGAAGCAAGAACGACAAAGCTTTCTACTCTGGCTATGTTCTCAGAAGATCACAGTCCCTAGAGAAGGACATCATGCTTAGTAAAGTATTTGATCCATGAAAAAGCAGAAGATCCTTAATAAACTGCTGCAACAATCGGTTCACATGTACAGCAATTGTGAGAATGGTTTGGGATGGAGCAATGCTTGATTCTGCTGCACACAGACTAGATAGGGGGCAGAACTAATTCAACAGCACTTGACAACAATAAGATAACCAATTAGTGAACTATATTTATTACTTGAGTCCTGCAATTCAAAGCCATGAGCAGCTCCAAGGGAGAAAGACTGGCCATAAACAGTTAAAGAGTCTCGGAAACCCACAGGGGGTCCCTATGAGTCAACATTGATAGTAGGTTTCCTTTTGGCTTTCTGATATCCTACTTTGTTGAGCAGCCACATGTTAGGAACAACTATTGGTCTCTTGCTGTCTAAAGGAATGGAAGTAATGAAAATCAAAAAGAGGCGTAATAATACATAGGAACAATTAGTCCAATGAACTAATTTATGCATCCGTCTTCATAACCCTAAGATCAGAAGGGGATGGTGCCTGGCTACCACTACCAACTGCACTGAAAGGTAATGTAGAGTGGAGGGAGGGGTGGGAATGTAGGGGGTTGGGTGTCAATGCAGAACAAAACACACAGGTGGGATCCCCAAAGCGATTATCCCTCATCACCCTTCAGGTCTGGAACTGAACTCGCCTTATGAGTTCATGATAATCTTCATTTGAGTTGAAAGGGGCAATATTTACTCAAGAACAAAGTTCAGAGGGGGAGGAGGGAGGAAGGAAAAGGATGGACACAGGGAGAAGTGATGATATATGGAGGGGTTAGCAATGTATGAGTTGAAACAAAATGTGTAGGCGTTTGATGTAAAACTGACAATTCACTCTGTAGGCCATCACCTAGTTAAAACAAAATGTTTTTAAAAATGATTAATGGGGCTGAGCCCCAGTGGTGTAGTGGTTGTGCACGGGACTGCGGCCCACTGGGACGGCGGTTCAATTCCAGCAGTGGGGCTGGACCTCCTACTCCCAGCATCGGAGAGCAGTGATGCCCCCCCCCAAAAAACAAAAACAAAAAAAAAATAAAAATAAAAAAATGATTAATGATGAAAAAATACATTTTAAAAACCAGTTACTTCATTTTTATTTGGGAATACTCAATGTTTGATATTCAACCAGCAGCATCCACAGAAGCAAAGTACTTCGTTTTGGCAAAACCACTGCAACCCTCTCCTGTGTGAAAACACTCCCTGTTACCTGATCTGTAACACATCCTCTAAGAGCGCTGGTGGTGTCGTGGGAGGTGTTGAGCTGCCACCCACTCGGTCACTTGTTCAAACCCACCAACAGCTCCATGGAACAAAGATAAGACTGTCTGCTCCTGGAAAGAGTTTCAGTTTGGGAAACTCTATGTAGGATCACTATAAATTGGAATTCATTCAACAGCCGTGGGTTTGGTTTGGTAAAACCACACAGGCTGTTTAAAGTCCCCCTCCCCACCCCCTTTTTCTTCTTTTCCTGGCAATTGTTCCAAAGCCTTTCTTCACATCTACGATCTACGAACTATATGACCATTCTTCAAAAGATTCATGGATGTCCAAACCAGTTTACATTTCAACCTACAGATTAATCTCTTGAGTTTGGGGGAAGGACCCAGAACTCCCATCTCAAAGAACAAGCCTTTTGCTTATTTGTTTGTTTAAAGAATGTACCATTTAAGTAAATTGGTAATTTGGGTTGATCTGCCATCTGGAAAATTATTATCATAACACTCAACACAGTGCCCATGTCAATAAGCAGAAGTGTAGACCACTCTCACAACTACAGGAGGAAACCCAGGATCGAATTTATTTCTTTTACTTTGCCCAGCCTAGCACCTTTATCCAGGTGAGTACTTCATTCACATTATTTGGAATGATGAAAAGGAGAGTAAGAGAACAAGCTAACAAAAAATACAATCCTTGATGGCTTGTTTTCCCTGCAATCAGGAATAGATCAACAACTCAAACAAGCAAAATCACTGCCATCAAGTCAATAATGTCAACTCATAGTTACCTTATTAGAAGACAGGGTACAACTATCCCTGTGAGTTTCCAAGACTGAGTTTCCAAGTTTCACTCTTTGCTGAGTGAAAAGCCGACTTTCTCCTGTGGAGTTGGCTAGTGATTTCGTACAGCTGACCTTGCACATCGAAACCCCAATGCGGAACCATTAAGCCACCAGAGCACCTCAGGAATAGGCCAGGTAACCCTAAATTTAAAAACACCTACAAGCCTACCTTTTCCAAAATTGGTATTCTATGACCCTCCAGTTTTCTGCTCTCAAATGTTTCGCCAAGAGCTCCAGATGAAATAAATGGGTAATGGTCCAAAGACTGCCAACAAACTAAAACAAAGTGGCGAAATACTGCCAAGCTAAAAAGCCATTCAGGAAAATAAATAACTGTCCCAATTACAGAAAACTGACCAGGACTATTAAGCACTTGTTGGGAGGCAGCAGGCACACATACACTGAATATCATTCATTGTTTAGCATGAGTTCCTTGTCTCTCATAAAACTGACAGCACTCAGGGAAATGGAGGTGCTAGGTCTGAATTTTAATATGATTATTTGAATGCTATCCATCAAGTTTGCAGACCTGTTTGTTTTAAATAAGGAGACACTCTGAATACTTTGAGTAGAGCGTGGAGGCAAGTGGTAAAAACTCACCCTCCTTATTATGCAAGGAAGAATATTACAAGAATCCAATATCAAAAATACCACACCAATAAGAATGCAGGAAGCTTTTGCTCACAAAAGCTAAGGAATGCCTCCTGTCCATGCATCTGACACTGTGGCTAGTTATTAAAATGAGGGTCATTTTAAGACTAATAAAAAATGTTTCTGCTTCCACTTCTGCATTTACAGATAGAACCCTTCAGGGACTGGAGTCAGTCAAGCTTATTCACTTCTGCTGCAACTTTAGGATGCATGCTCCAGCCAACTGGCGAATTTGTTTTTAGGTCAACACTTAAGACGGATCCTTTGGGAGATGGGTTCGATTATAGGCGAGGATGCCTGGTGCAATGAGTACTGGAATCTCGGTCTTTTTCCCACTACGTAAATTGTTTCCAACCCTCACTTTTATTTCTTTCTTAAACTCTTTCTTGGCCACCCAAAATATTTGTTTCTTTGCATTATGGGCCTCGGTTCCTATGTTGACATAAGATGATGCCAGAAAGCTCACATTGTGACCACTTCTTCCCCACAGGTGGTTATACTTCAATAGTGGCACATGGCCTTGGTTATGGAGTTTGTTTTTTAGAGAATCCTTTGTAATCCAGTCGTAAAAAATAATTGTTTTACTCTGCTAACCAGTCAAACCTTGGCCATCAGCATGCGGGGCAATTAACATAAGGTCCATGCCTCTAAGAAACCCCACCCCAAACACCACTACATCAAGGAACCAGCTGTTCTCACAACTCTATTGTTAGGCTACAAACCCACCCCAGGAATAGTATTTTAAAATACCCCAGGCACCTGCGCTGCATTGATAGACCCTGTCATAGCCCTGGATACTGCTACCCCCCCGTGCACCCACCTAACCCCTACCTCCTACTCCCCTAACAACCCCCCTCCATCACCCAGCACCCTCTTCCTGCCCAACAAGACCATCTCAAGTCCATTCTGGAAGTTAAGGGTTCTTCATTTGGGAAAGAAGACACAACTACTATTAGCAACAAATGAAAAAAAAAGGAAGGGCTGCTCTGTGTTTCCAATGTCCTTAACAGTATTTAGAAAAGGAAGCGCAGAAGAGAAGCGGGATTTGCCCCTTCCTTGGGCTCTCTGGCAGGAGGATCTTGTCTTCTTCTCCCCCTCCTCTTCACAGAGTTTGTTGTTGCTGTAACTTGGGTTCTAACAAAGTTAGAAGTTGATTGTGGGGGGGGGGGGGGGGATAAAAAGCCCCACTGGCTTCACTGAGTCAGAAGCAATCAACCTGTGGACTTCAATTCAAGTGTGTGATCAGTTTAAAGCCATCCAGCAGAAATTCTTTTCTGTCCAAGTCAAAACGAGGTTTCACCACATTTACTTTTTATAACCTATATAAAAGTCAAGCAAAAGTAATGACTATCTAAAAGCCATCTCAGTGGACTGGCAAAGACTATCTATAGTCTTGAAACTCGTCTTACATATTTCTCTCTGTGCGACCAGAATCCCATGCCTGATCAAAGCTACAATGTCCAAGTACTGAGAAGACAGGCCAATTTCCAATCCATTTCACTGCCTGGAAATGGACCGCCTTCCAAGCTGCTTTTGCATGGAAAAGCACTGGCAAAAGAAAGACAAACTGAGAGATCACGTGGATCTAATTATTACCAGGCAAGGAATAGTTCTGCAGCTCCGCAGTAAAGTAAAACTCTGTCGTTCTCTGCTCCCAATAGTGTCCATCGCAAAACAACTGCCTCATTAAATCTCTGCAGTAAGATTAATATGCCGTGGCTGCACTACATTTATAACTTGGTACTCTATAAAAAGCACATTTAATGGTAAGAGCCAGAGCCTAGATACAAAGTATTACTATAAAAACTTCTGGCAGCTTGTCCGCAGTGCAGGCCCTCTGTCCTTCTTGTAGGAGATATAAAATGAGCCCTTTCCTAGTTAATTCCAGCCATAAAGCATGAACCTTAAAAACCAGAGGCCATTTTTATGAGTGGCAGAAACGCAAGATGCTGAAGATGAAGTAAATATGAATGCAAGATGATTGCGTAACAGCTGCGATTGGCAAGAGATGAATGAACCCCAAACATGCCACATATACATGCACACACAAACTTAAAACTGGATTGTTTCCTAGCAGTTTGTTCCCTGGACATAGCCAGCTTTGCGCCAAATTAAACAGCCAGGGCATGAATTACTCAATCTCAAATTGCCAACAGATTGTTGGTACATTCAAGAACTGACCAATGGAAGACTACCTACGGAACCAAAACGGAGCCAAAGAAGTCCACAAAACTACAGACAAAAGAATGCAATCTGTTTGTAAAAGGGAGTTTGGACTTCAGAGTGATGATCATGACCTCCTGTTAATTATCCCCAAACTATGAAAAATGATGGTTCTAAAAAAGGGGACTCAACATGACACTGCTACTAGTGGACTAGTAAAAATGTATGACATGTTGTTGTTATGCATCTCCTACTCGGAAAGCTGCCACATTTCTCTCTTCCCCACCACGTCTGTAGAAATTTACGGGGTGGGGCCTTATCTTCAAGAGCTGCTACAGACTAAAGAAACAACTTAGATAAATAAAGTTTCCGCCCAAATTTCCCCAAAATACTACAAATGATGACCTCCAGTTGACAACCCATAATTCACTGCCTGGCACTGTTTGTACAGGCCGCATGTGTACATAGACACCCTAAGCTATTGACAAGCAGACCTGGAAGTCTCATGCTTAAAAAGAAACTCAAGTGCTTCCTGTTTGAAAGCAAGTCACGCCTGAAGCACTCTACACCCTCCACCCGCCCCGACACCACAGTGACCAGACGTCCTGCTTTTTAACAATTTAACAACATCCCGGGCTGTTCTAAAATTAAAATAAATATATTACAATACTATTTTTGCATTCTATGAAAATTTTTGTTGCTCCATATAGACCAAATTTTTAAACAAGAACCACCGTTCCCTCCCAACCTCCCCGGTCAAAGGTGCCCCGCTTAAAATCTGGTCACTTGAACATACACCTGTGTGTTGAACTTAGATTCAGTGGTTTATCTTTCTACTTTTTTTAAGAACAGAGGAAAGGCTACCTTTTGACGATAGTTAACCAGGAACAGCCATTCTTCCTGGTTTTCTAAAACCAAAGGGCAGGGCAGGATCACTATTTTGTGCTCTTTGGTGGTCCCCCCCCCCCCACCGGCAGCATGGTGATGTAGTGGTTATGCACCGGGCTGCTAATCTCAAGGTCAGAAGTTCAAAGCCAATAGTCATTCTACAGGAAGATGAGGCTTTTTACTCCCATAAAGAATTAAGCCTTTGAAACCCACAGGGGCAGTTAAACTCTGTCCATTAGCATTGTAATAAGTCAGAATTTACTTCGTGACAGTGGATTTAGGGTGGGGTTTTTGTTTGTTTGTTTGTTTTGAGTTGGGCTTTGAAATGTTATAATTTAAAATCATGCAGGATGAGAGGAAATTTCAGGATATGCGATTGGCTACTCTTAGAAAGGGGAGAATGGGGAGGACCAAACCCAGGGAGGTATGTTTCTCCCAACACACTAATGGGAGAAAGATGAGGGGGTAGAGGAGATAGGGAGATAAAAGGGAGTTCAAAAATGAAAGGATAACAGAGGGAAAGGGGCACTAATCTACCCGGGGGGGTGGGGGGTAGTACTGGTCTTGTCTCCACAAAAACCGGAGTGGGCAAGCAGTTCCTACCACGAAGCACCCAACCATGAGGACAGTGTGGACACATGGAAGGATGTAAGAAAAGAGAGAGCTACAGAGCTGGATGTAACCAGAGTCAGATGGACTCCATCCCTAGAAGTGGGCGTGGCAGAGAACAGGTTGGGGGAGGGACCAGCACCCCACACCCACAGGGATAAAGACAAGAAGGGAGGAAAAGGAAGCGAGCTGGTCCAAGCTCCATGCCAACACATAATGCTCAGAGGAATACATCCCTCTGGAGACCCAATGCGCCACAGAAAGGACTGGACAAATAACGATTCCTGGGGGCACTAAAGAGGGGAGGAGAAGGGGGTATGGACAAACACATGGATGTGAGGGGGAGCAACAAATGGTCTGGAATCGATGAAAAGGAGGGTGTGGGAGGCCTGGTCGGGATTAAGCAAGGACAATGAATCTATGAGGAAACACTGAAACTCCAATGAAGGTGGAACAAGATGGTGGGACGGGGGGAGATGGAAGGAAATAGAGGAAAGAGCTAGAAGGCAAAGGGCACTTGTAGATGTCTAACATAGGTATGTCCATACATAAATACAACTATCTGTTATAAGGTGGGAATAAATTTAAGAACATATCTATAGGCCAAATATTTGGGCAGCAAGGGGACCTTGGTTCCTCACCCTGGTGCTCCCTCAATGCAAGAACACTTTGTTCTATGAATCTGGTATTCCTCAAGACTTACTGACCCAACATGATCACTGAAGTAAAATGGGTGCATAACCAAATGTGGTGAAGAAAGATGATGGTGCCCAGCCATAAAAGGATATATTGTTTGGGGTCTTAAAAGACTAAAGATAAACAATAGACCATCTACTTGAGAAGAGACCACACCCACACAGAAGAAGCACAACAGCCAGCATGGCCACACGGTGGTGAAAGGTCTAGGCAATAGACATCAAAACAGGGAGTGGGGGGGGGGGAGGGGAGTAAAAACACATATCACTGTATGCACACCCCCCCAAGGTGCCCACTGAGGACATGTGGGAGCATGAGCAAGCGTGGTGAAGAAAGTTGATGGTGCCCAGCTATCAAAAGATATAGCATCTGGCGTCTTAAATGCTTGAGCATAAAGAAGCAGCCATCTAGCTCAGGAGCAACAAAACCCACCATAAAAGAAGCTCACTTGCCTGTGCGATCATGAGATGCTGAAACTATCAGGCAGCAGGCATCAAAGAACAAAAATCAAAATCAATGGACCAATTGACTCCCGATATCGCTGAAGACAAATGCATACAGAGGCAAAGAGAGTAGAAGAAATGATGGTGCCCAGCTACCAAATGATTGAATGTCTAGAGTCTCAAAGACTTGAAGATAACCGAGTCACCATTCAACACGGAGACAGCAAAGCTCACAGGGAAGAAGCACACCAGCAAGTGTGATCAAGAGGGGTCAAAGGGAACAGGTATCGAGCATCAAAGAACAGGAATCACTTTATTATGAGTGAGGGGAGGAGCAGGGTGGGACCTAAGTCCCACTGGTGGGTAATTGGTCACCCCTTTACAGGGGAGCCACGGAGAGGAGACAGACCAGTCAAGGTGCAGCCAGGCAGTGATGATACATACAAGTTTCCTCTAGTTCCTGAGGTCTTCCTCCCCACCAACCATCATGGTCCCAACTCTACCTTGCAAATCCAGATGGACTGGAGAAGGTACACTAGTATAGAGGGGAGCTGAAGATATGGGGAAATCAGGATGGATGAGCCCCCTCGGGCCGGTGGTTAGATTGGAACTACTGGATGGGTAGAGAGAAGGTGGAGTAGAGAGACGGAACCAATTGCAAGGATCTATATATGACCTGTCTGGAGGACAGGCATCAGGGGAGTGGGTTGAGGGATGTGTCAGGCAGGGTAAGATATGACAGAAAAACAATTAGTTATAAAGTAGTGAGGATTGATGGGAGAGGGAGAGCAGGGGAACGGGGGAGGGGTTGGAGGAGTAGATACCAGGGGCTCAGGGGAAAGGGCAGATGTTTGGAGAATGATGATGGCAGCGGACATGCAAGGGTGCTTGCCACAGTATGTTTATTTATGTATTGGAAAAACAATGTACAAACCCCTAATAAAATGATTTTTAATTAAAAAAATATTATTATAAAGAAAAAATAAATTTGATTCTGAGGAAAAAAAAAAAAAGGAAGGGGAGAGGGGATACTGGCCTTACCATACTTTGCCACTGCTGTCTGCCCAACACCCTCCTGCTGGTCACCTGATCTATTGTGTTCTACAATCAGAGAAGAGGGAAACAAACAAAAACAGCTCATCCAGTGGCAAGGATGAGCCTTCTGGAGGTGGCCTTGGCTTGGCAGAACAGAAGGGCCCTCAGGCAAGGAGAGGGGGCCAAAGGAGGTCAACACCTGGACCTGCACCACTAGCTCTTGTACTCAAAGATGAAAATGTGTTCTCTCTCTTTGTCTACAATGTTTATTTTCTAACCACTTTGTTCTCTGAAAGTTAAGTTGTTTCACAGGGGGAAAGAAAGGGGGAGGGCAGGGGAGGGGCAGAGCCTTTCCAAGTGCTTGTCTATTTCCTTGTCTACAAAAATTCTCCAACAGAAGGCATTCGCTCTCTATGAAACAGTACCACACTACTCAACTTTACCATTTCGGTCTTCGTGTGGAACTCTTCCCCAGGTGTCTTGCCTGTGTCGGCAGAATACAGACCTTCACACCCCTTCCTTCTAGCAGACTGGGAGTCATTACAAGCATATGCCTGCTTTCAAATCATTTATCTATAAACTACTCAAGTCATTTCAGGTCGAATTGCTAAGGCTGCCTGGTGGCAACTTCAGGAAACAGACACAGACTAAGCACCTACGTGGTTACCCGCCTCTGTCCAGGCCTGGACATACAAAGTCGAAGACCCAGTCCCTGTCCTCACTTGCATTTGGCTCCAGAGCTTCTCAAACAGTGAGTCAAAAGGGGCTGCAGGTGAGTGGAGATCCAGAACCAGCATCTGTTTCAGCCTTGCTCAGAGTAAGTAAGAACCATAAGGGAAGGTGCATGAAGGCAGGGACCCACACTACACAGCGGTGCCGTCAAGGAAGCACGCACGGATAGCCAAGCACCTCAAATGAGGAGCACTGGGCAGAGTAGAAAGATTAGAGGCAATGATGAGCCCGGGCAAGCAGCTAAGATCACGAAGGCTCTACTCTGAATTCCATGCCCAAATGCCATCCTCAATTCTCCTGAGAGTCCCTGCAGTGTTTCGGTGGGGAGGGTGATTGATTGGATGATAATGCAGGAAGATGTTCCCCAGACAGTTGAGGGTCAGAAACTGATCTAGAGGCTACCACACAGCCCAGGAAAGAAGTAAGAAGAAAGAAAACGAAGGCAGTAGCAGAAAGGCCTATCTTTGAGGTATGTAAGCCTCCAAGGCCCAGCATCTCGAAGACTCAGGGATGATGGTGGGCATAAAGCTGGAGTCTGCCCCTTCCAGGATGTGTCTTGGCTCTACAACAGGCATAGGAACCAAGGTTGATCACTTGCTCACCTCACACATTTCTCGTACAAATCTCTTTTCTTCTTCTACTTACCTACATCACCAAATTCCAAGCCATCAAGTCAAGGTCACCTCCACAGCCATCCTATAGGACCAGCTTTAAAACTGCCCCCGCTAGTTTTGGACACTGTAACTCTTTACAGGAGTAGAAAGTCCCATCTCTCTCCCTCAGAATGGCTGGTGGACTTGAACTGCTGACCTTGGAGTTCACAAGCCAATGCACAATCACTAAGCCACCAAAGCGCCTTACTCACCTAAAGGGGCGTAGACAAATGTCAATGCTACAGAAAGACTAGATGGAACTTTGCAACTAGGTAACTTTTTAGTCCACTACCTGTCTGTCCGTCATACTAGGGTCAGTAGGTTGTTTCTGTGATGTTCAAAGCTAAGCCATGGGTATTCCAAATGCCAACAGAGTCACTGGGTAAACAGATTTCGGCAGGGGTGCCATACCAAGGCTAATAAGGAAGAAAAGCCTGGCAGAATACTTCTGAAAAGTAACCAGTGCAAAGCTGATGGCTCGGCATCTATCATGCTTGCTCTGGAAATGCCATCTAGTGGGAGGCAGCCCTTGAGGAAGACATTGTGTCTGGGGAAGTGAGACACACTGGCACAACCGCCCCAAGTATATGGACCCAGGCGTGATGGTACAGGACCGGGCAGCTTCCATTCTCTTGAAGGCAGTGGTCAGCTGGAGTTGGAGGGGATTTTACAGCTGCTCCACCTACCTGATGTTTTAATCACATGCAAGAAGTTTGCACTGTAGGTCAGTCTCACTTCTATGGGCCTGAGAGATATCTGGGTGAGATTCCTTTTACAAGACCTGGGAGTGTACTTCAAAATGGTTACAAGTTGGGCTAACTGCAAGGTCAGCAGTTCAAAACCACCAGCTGCTCAGGGCAAGAAAGACAAGGCTTACTAAAGTGTTCGTCTGGGAAACCCACAGGGGCAGGTCTACCCTGTCCTGTCAGGTTGCTACGAGTGGGATCAATTTGATGACAGGGAGTTTTTCAGTGAGGTGATGTTGTAAATAACAAGTGGACAACTAGCTTGAACTCACCAGCCACTTTCCCTCCCTGGAAGAAAGATGAGGTCTTCTCCTCCTCTAAAGACTGGCAGCCTCGTATCAGGCATCAAAGAAGTACAAATTACATCATTGTAAATGAGGGGGAGCACAGATTGGAGACCCATCTGTAGGTACGGGAACATCCCCTTACAGAAGGATCTTGGGGAGGAGACGAGCCACTCAGGGTACAGTGTAGCAACGCTAAAACATACAACTTTCCTCTAGTTCTTCAATGCTACCTCCCCTCCCACTATCATGATCCAATTCTATAGGGAACCCAGGACAGATGATCCCTTCAGGACCGGTGGTGAGATTGGCAATACTGGAGGATGGAAGAAAGGTGGGTAGGAAGGGGGAACTGATTATAAGGCTTTACATATAACTTCCTCTCTGGGGTACAGACAGTAGGGAAGTGGATGAAGAGAGACATTGGACAGTATAAGACATGACAAAATAGTTATAATTTATACATTATCAAGGGTTCATGAGGATCAGGAGAGCAGGGAGGGAGGGGGAAAATGAGGAGCTGATATCAAGGGCTTAAGTAGAAAGCAAATTTTTTGAGAATGATGAGGGCAACAAATGTGCTTCACATACAATGGATGGATGTATGGATTGTGATAAGAGATGTATGAACTCCTAAGAAAATGATTTTTTAAAAAGACTGACTGCCTCAGAAACCCTCCAAGGCATTTCTATTCTGCCCCAACAGGCTCATGATGAGTCAGAAAAGACTCTTCTGGCAAAGAGTTTCATTGCTTCTTTGGTTTATTTTACCAAGAAAGTCAAAGTAGGATAATGTACAATGAACTGGATGCATAAACAGATACTGCTGATAATACTTAAAAAAACACGACCTATTAGTTTCAGTAACAGTGTGATACAGTCTGAAAAATAACAGAATGACATTAACTTCTACCCCTTCCAACACTTCCAAAATCCACATTCCCCAGAGCGGGGGCTGTTGAGTCCATTCTGAGTGGGACCAGTGGTGAGATTGGCGATACCAGAGGGTGGAGGGAAGGTGGGGTAGGAAGAGGGAACTGATTATAAAGTTGTACATATAACCTCCTCCCTGGGGTACAGACAACAAGGAAGTGGATGAAGGGAGACATTGGACAGTATAAGATATGACAAAATAGTTATAATTTATACATTATCAAGGGTTCATGAGGGTCGGGAGAGCAGGGAGGGAGGGGGAAAATGAGGAGCTGATGCCAAGGGCTTAAGTAGAAAGCAGTATTTGAAAATGCAGGGTTCCTGGGGCGGCAGGTGGCCCCCAACTCTACACACACAGTTGTGGGTTTAACCACGGGCCTTGCAGAGAGCATCCAAATGCTCGTTTTCAAAACTATAGTACCCACACCCAAAAAAAAATAAACTGTAGCCTTTTTTCAGAAGAGAAAATAGGGTCAGAAACAAGTCCACAGGCTCATGAGTCGCCTTTGCAGAGGTGTTTTTACCTGGAGGGCTTGCAGCAGCCCTTTTGGCTAGCTGATTTCTGTTACTGTTATTATTTTGCAGAGGTCTTGCCAGATTTGAAGCTCCTCCCCTGCTAGCTGCCCTGCTCCGTGTTCACAGGTCAACAGAGAAGAAGAGGCTGCTGACATGCAAGTCTTCCGTGGTCCCCAACTCCCTGTAAGAGCAAACCAAGTTCTCTATGCTCACCTTTAAACAAACCCTCCTGAATCCTTCCTCCCATCTGACACACAACACGTACTCAGAACATAAGACCTCATGTATGAATTCCTGTATGTCCAAGTGACGTGGACACTATGAAAAACTTGCTCTGAAGGAAACCCATTCGACAAAACTACTTAGCGTGTAGCCTTTCGTGGATAATGACCAGATAGACTGAAAAGTGCTTCTCAGACAAGGCCACCTGGATAACAAATGAATCCTCCTTTTTTAAATTTAGGCTTCGGACATTTGGGTGTTTGGGGAAAGATCCATTATCTCCTCTTTAAATGTACCCCGAAGACTTAGCTATGAACAGTTCAAAAGGCACCACAGTGCAGTGGTTGGGCATAGGCCCGCTAACCAAAAGGCTGGCATTCTGAACCCCCAGCTGCACTATGGGAGAGAGTGGAGGCAGTCTGCGTTAGCCTTGGAGTCCAGAGGAGGAGAGGAGACTGCTCTATTCTGTCTGTCCAGTCTGTTACTGGAGTTGGGGCAAACACGTTCATGGTAGGAAACACTATCACACTGCAGCAAAAGGAAATGTGGGCAGAACGCCTTTGTATTCAAGAGGCTCTTATGACTGCTTCTACCAAGTATCTTCCATGACTTTAGCGATTTTGATGACACCAATTCGGTCCTAAGAATATTCGTGCACTGGACACAGAAAGTGGAATCTGCAATTGTTGAAACACTAGGTGAGGGGTTAAGATTTTGTTCTGCACCAAGGAAAAGATCCACTTGCTACAATGTAATAGCAGATGCCTTCAACACATTTCTGAGAAAATAAACTTTAATCTCATTCACACACACACACACACACACAAATAAAAAATTGTCACACAATCCTCTTTATTGTCTTTTTAAATTTTTAGGCAGTTGCCCTTTTTAACTTGAATGATGCTTTTGAAATAGAGGGGAAATGGATTTGTCTACACGTTATTAATTAAGCATATTTGGGGCATTTGCCATTCTACTCAAGGGAAATGTATCATGCAGAGATTAAAAAAAAAAAAAAAAAAAAAACTTTGCCTTCTGCCCCACCCCCTCCTTTTTCTCCTTCTGCAGCTCTAATTGGTTCTCAAACTGGGATTCACACCGCCTTTAAATAAAGTGGGAAATGATTGGCAAACAAGTAGAAAACAATGAGTTTTCTTCTCTTCCCTTGCTGGCCACCAGTGGAGGTCCTTCCTTCCACTCCTCAGAAAGGATCTCAGGAAGAAAGAGGAAATGTGGCTAAAGAAAGAAGCATATGTGTGTAATGAAACACCAGAGGGAAAATAAGGCTGTGATTTATGACTTCTGCACTATTACAAAATACAAAAAAGTTATGCACAAATTTTTAAAAAATCATTTTTTCTCCCCTGGCTGAGCTAATAAATTAAAAAATACACACAATCTTAAAGGTCTAAAGTTCCTTCAACCTGATCAACAGTACCAGAAAAGTCACATCACCACCAAAAGTAAACTATAAAAATAGATCATTATTGATTTAGTACCTTTTCTGCAGCACTTTCCTTAAGGAATTGGAAACAAAGGAAATATAAAAAAGCAACACCTCTTTTTTTTTTAACGATTCAACTGTACTTTGCATTTACAAGAACAAGACCAGAGATACAATTCTGTATGCTCCCATTCCAGTTTCTCTCAATCTTTCCAAAAGCCTGATTTTAAAAATGCACTTTTTCCTACTGCATGGTGGTGACCTTGCCAAATCTGCATTCAAATCTGCATGTATCTGCAGACAAGTAATAAAGATACTGGTTCCATTAGCATAATCAATATACAATTTACAGAGCTACCCAGATAGAACTGAAAGTGAACGTGTATGCCATTATCTAAGGAACTATAAATTAATAGTCGTTTCTGGAAATCTGCTCCCTCTTATTTTATCTTGTCCCCACTTGTCAAGATAATGTGAGCATACATTCAAAGTCCTAATAGGATCTATGACAAATAAACATAGTCTTAAGTGACGACTTATAAGAATTTTCCAATATGAATACAGTAAAACTGACTGAATCCATCACACATGAGGGAGATTGGCTGATAAATAAACATAAACATACATATTTAATCATTGTACTCTTCCCCTCTGAGGTTTTGTGAGCAAAAAAAAAAAATACAGAAACTACATTGATTCTCAAAGGGGGATTTCAGTGAAGATATGTTAGGGAGAGGCCCTCTTCTCAGAAGGGCTATGTCTTACCCCGTTTCCTAATATGAAAACTAAGCTGGCCAAACCTATGACTTCTGCATGTTAATTGTTTTGTTTTTTAACCACCCAGTTTGTTCTGAAACTTAGTCATGTTGGTAATATCAAGTCTGTGGCATCACTGAAAAACCACCCCTGGAACGGTGCTAGGTCATGTCCAACCCCTCCCTGAAAGGGACCTCACCCATGGCCCACCGGTCCTCAGAATAGTCCATTTGGAATGAATCTGCCCACCTCTTCACAGCTACACAGAAGGTCCGTCTCAGCGAAAAACATACTTCACAGAAAGCACATCTGTCCGTTCTTGAGTTGACTGCCTTCACTGGCTAGGGGCTAACAGAAATGTGTTCTTGTCCTAACTGCCTCCACACTAAAATCAAAAACAATCCCATTGCCATTAAGTTGGTCCAACTCAGAGAGACCCTACAGGACAGGGCAGAACCACCCCTGTGGGTTTCCAGAACTGTAACTCATTAGAGAAGTCAAACTACTGACGACTTTGTGGCTAGGAGGTCAACACATAACCATTGCCACCAGGGCTCCTCAAGACTGTGTCTCTTCCACCCAGTGCCTTGAAAACCATCCCTGTAGCATGCCAGGAAACTAGTGAAAAAGTCAGATCCATGAGATGAATTTTCCGGCCCAACCACCATTCACTTCTTTCTAGAAATCAGGCTAGTGGCCTCAACCCTAACAAATTGCCTGGAATTCCCATTCCAGAGAAGCTGAGCTTAGACACTCTGTTTAACCTCTAGAAAGGGGTAGTTCTACTGAGATTTCACCAATGAAAGGAAAACCTTTCTGGATCCCTAGCCCCAGCGCTCCACTGATACCCTCTCCAGCATCTCTCCCCGATCCACAGTCTGCGGATGCGAAACTTTCATCAGAAGCCAAAGAAAAAGTCCTTACTTACACAATTAGAGATGTGATGGATTTGCACAACTTCCATTTCACTCTCAGATCTAAATAACTAATATTATGTTTTATCTTTTCTTATAGGAGTAATTTCCTTGAAAGAAAGTGAAAAATGAATGAATGAACTAACTTTTTCTGGGACCTGAAGCAAACAGACGAAAAAGCATAAAAGCAAAAAAGGGGCCATCAAAGGACAGAGCTGTTGGCCTAAGGATTAACTGTCCCTCCTTCTGGTTCTGATTAAGGCAGGCCCTGGCTTTTTCCAATGAGCCCTGATGGTGCTGTGAGTTCAGCACTGAGCTTCTGGCTGAAAGGTTGCTGGTTCAAACCCACCAGCCATGCTCCACAGGTGAACGAGTAGGTGTCTGCTCATGTACAGATGTGCAGTCTTGGAAACCCAGTATAGGTTCACCGTGACGCTTCTCTTTAAAATCATGAGATTATAGAGACGGTCTACTTTGTAGTCAGGAAGTCAACAATCTTTTTCTGCCTCAGCCATGCTAGCCAGTGTCCAAATGAAAAGTATCTGCTATAAACCATGACCTCCACTCTCTTCCATCTTCATGACCCACCGAGGGTGAAGAGGATGGTGATGGACACCTGATTATAAAAACCCTGAGGTTTGCTCTCAATCTTGCTCCAGTGGGGGAATACTTTTTTTCTCTACACAAAGAAGGACCAGGGCTACCAAACCAACTACTACCTTCAGCCTTTACAGAAGGGAGAAGCAGGAAGAGGAGAGAATGCATACACTTGTCCAGTTTCCCAGAAAATTCCATCCACAGTAAAAAACAATTGCCAGTGAATGATACCTCACTAAGGGGTGGGTTGGGGTGGGATCACTTATTAAGCATTTGGCATAAGATACTCATACAGTAAACCCGTGAAGTCCGATCTGGATCCCAGTAAGAAAACTGAGAGGCTTACAGAGGTTCGAATGCATGCAGCTTATGACAGGAAAGAGTCAAGCGCAGCACCGGGGTCACGTCATGGGTCCTCGTACTGTAATGCCCATGGTACTTACAAGGCCAGCCGCCAGAGACTCTTGACAGTGAGCCCCAGATTCTGATTTCTGTGATGTCTGTGAGGATTAGGCAAAGTGACCTCTGACCTTCCATCGTCTGGAATGTGTGCAAACCCCAAAGAGGCAATTCCTAGAATTGAACTTCTAGAGGCTGAGTTCTCCTCCCTGTTCTGTCAGTAAGCCACCATGTGACTGCAAACAGGGCACAGAGTCCCTTGGGTCCTAGACATGACAAGCAGGTGGCTCTTGCGGAGTGAGCATCACGGCAACCTCCAAAGTCCCCTGTCTGTGTGCTCCAGAGCCCAGAACACCCTGGTACCATACTTCCCAACTTGATCTCCGGCCAACCTGCCAGGATACGAAACTACTATCTGAGCCCGACCATCTTTCTAGAGTGTTTTCTAGAATATCTATCTTAAATTATCCTAAAGTAGAATTCCTTTTGTCGTTTGCTACTAGAGATGTTTCACTCCGTAAAAGTGGCCTCACGCAATCCTCTCAACTCTTGCCACTCGGATTTTTATTACTAGTTCCTTCACTTCATTTAGCATTAAGCTCGAAGGAAAAACCGTAAGTGGATCTTTGAAAGCCATCGGATTGGACGTGTTACAGTGTCAGACTGCACTGGTACAGAACAATGACCCTAGGACAGGTATAATTTAGTTAAAACAAAAAGGGGAGTAATAGGTGGGGACCAGGGAGGGTGGAGGTGAACCACTAGGCAGGGGCAGTGTCAGGGTTTCTGATGCCCAAAAGGGCGAAAATCCTGTTACCTGGGACAGAGGCTGGGTGATTTGACGAACTAAATGGAGAGAGGGTGGCAGGGGGCTCAGTGAGCAAGTGAAAAATACGAGGGATTGCAAATAAAGCCAAGTGAACACTGAGGGTGAGGCCCAAGGCAAAAAAAAAAAAAAAAGCACAATCAGAGGAGATAAAGCTCACACAAGCTGCCTGAAAACATGGTTACAACTAAAAAGAAACCAGGCACTAGACAACCTCTACCAAATCCACAATAAAACGGATTTCTTTTAATTAAAAAGAAAGCAAACTGGGACATAGACAAAACCAGGCATGGATGAGAAGCTAAGGACCAGTCAGCAGGAAAATATTTATTCTCTCTCTAGTACCAACCTTTCTACCCACCTGTACTGCGTGAGGAGCCCTTGTGCCATAATGGTTTCGGGTTGGGCTACCAACCATAAGGTCAGCAATTCAAAACCACCAGCCTCTCTGCAGGAGAAAGAGAGGGCTTTCTACTCCTATCAAGGATGACGATGGTCTTGGAAAACCACGGGGGCAGTTCTACCCATTTCTGCACAATCGCTGTGAATCAACCCCCACTCAATAGCAGTGAGTTTGGTTGTGTGTGTGTGTGTGTGTGTGTGTTTCTCAACAATTCAGAGCCATCTGAAACCCTGAAGAGACTTCTAAACAAAAGTATCGGTCAATGAGGTGATATTGAAAATCAGCCCCGTTCAGCTAATCCCTTTGTAAATTCAAACGCAGATTTACCTTTTTAATTCAGGCATTATTAATAAATCGACTCTGATTCAGCCTCCATAATGATATATGAGTTGGCTTTGGTTTGTCTCTGGTACCTCTCCCAAGAACAACGAGGTTACCATTGCAAATTGGCCCTGGCCCTTTTGCAAAGAACCTAAAAGACACTGACCCAACTTACCAAGGAATACAAGAAGATGGGAGAAGCCCTCAGAATTAATCAGCTCCATGGTATGCTTCCACTATCTTTTCATTGGAATTTCTGCAGGAATTTTTCTTTTAGAACTCGCTCTCCATTGACCAAGTCAAGTGGAGCTTGGCCCACAAGGGGGCCGGCAATTGGGAGCCAGCAACCTGGACAGGGCTTGTGGGCAGACCAGTCGCATCTCTGACAGTACTCTGAAATGTCCCAGTGGAAACACAGAGCAACAGGTACTTGTTGTCTGGACTCAGCGTGTGTCAGAGAAGAACGATGCTTCCCAGGAGGTGTGTTTGCACGGCTGTGTGTGACCTCTTGGCATCAGATCCCAACGAGCCTCTGGCTGGGCTTGAACTGCCAAGGCCAACCATTTGGGGAGTCATCAAACATTTAGCCTCTTACATCACAAAGGAACTCATTTTTCCAGTCACACAGGTATTTGAAAGTGGAATTCCCTTTTCTTTAGTCATAGGAGGTCACTGTCCTCCAAAGATGGCAAGAAGTTTCCCCAGCACAGTGAGAAAGCCTGAGAGTAAAACTTTTCTCAAACTCCTGTCAATCCTACATAACAGGGTAGAACTGCCCTTGTCAGTTTCTCAGACAGTAACTGTTTATGGGAGGAGGAAGCTCCATCTTTCTCCCAAGGAAGAGTTGGTGGTTTCAAACTGCTGAGCTTGCAGTTAGCAGTCCAATGTAGAACCACTACACTTCCAGAGCTCCTGATATTCCTTTTATTACCAAGGGCTTACAAGAAGTAACTGCTAACAACTCTATGATTTGAGTTGCATCATGACCCTCCTTCAAAGACACAGAAATTATATTACAAAGTAAGTACACAGTTTGAACAGGTGAACAGGGTTTGATTTGAGCCCAGACAATATGGTTTTGATGCCCATGTCCTCAATCACCAGAATATATTCACCACTGACTATCTACTGGGTACCCATTTCCTTCGATAGGTTCAGAGATGGAAGGACACGAGACAAGGAAGGATCTGCCACTAGTGCTGCTGCCGCTTCAGTTGCTGTCCATTCAGAATCACGGTGACCTGCCATGTTTAAAGAGCAGAACTGCTCCATACAGTAATCTTGGCTGAAACCTGATGGGGAGAAGCACTTGGTTCCATGGGACCCACTGCTGGGTTTGAACGGCAGGAAGATGAGGGATAAAGGGGGTGGCCATACCACAACTAAAGGGTTGGAAAGAAATCAGGCACACACCAGACACCTACGGAGGCAAACCCAGGCTGGGCTCGTGTGTAGACCAAGGTCACCTAGGCACAGGTGAAGGTCATCATCACATCATAAGGGCAGATGAATTCAGCCACTAAGCTGGGCCAATACCCATGGAGGGAGAGGAGGGAAGACATCGCACAGACTGAGGGCAGGCCCCTCGCTCTCTCAGGTTGCTCTGTCACTGTCTTTTAAGTCTGAGGGCAGGACCTCTCCCGTGTACACAGCCCACACCCTCATGCCCTCTCGGGAGTCACACTCTCTGCTGTTTGTCAGTCCAGACTCCTCTGTTGGTTCTGTGGACTCCTCTTAAATGGGCCATTTATCCATGTGGTGTTATGTGAGCTCCCCTGAAGTGGCCATTTTTCATCATGAACTTCCCCCTGGCCCCTGGCCATGCAGCCTTGCACGCTTTCCAGGGATAGTGTGGACTCCCCGAGACAGGGTGGCATGAAGCTTCCCTTTCCGTCATGAAAGTGACTGGATACAAAAGTGCTTCTGCCATGTTAATTTTCAGCATTGAGAAGCAAGAGCCAACGTAAGCTATCCCAGACACCTTAACAGGTGCAAACTACAAATCTTTAGGCTAGGGGGTGAGCGCCACCCATCGGACCACCTTGGCAACTTTGCCGTTAGTCACTTAGTGCTGGGAAAATAACTGAAAGGATAGGTAGAAAGTCTTTCTTTGACAGCCACAGAATCCATAAGCAATATCGGGAAAGACTAACAAACAGGAAAACTATTTAAAGACTGAACTTCCACCTGGCTTAAAGGAGGGGGGGGCGGGCAGGGGAAGCACCACCCACAGAGCCCAAAGTAAACTGGGGAAATATTTGCAACCTCTACGCCAAACCCAAACGCACCGCTGCCGGAGGGTTCTGACCCATGTCACCCTGCAGAACTGTGGAGGGCAGCCCCTTTGGTATTTGGGAATGATAAACCCTTCGCAGAGAAGACAGCTCCATCTTTTTCCCGTGGAGAGGCTAGAGGGTGTGAACCACTGACACTGACTTTTGCAGACCAGTGATTAAACCGAGTTGATTCCAACGCACAGCCAGGCTACGTCGTTTCCAAGGCTGCCTATTTTTAGGGGAGCAGATCAGCTGGTGGATTTGAACTGCTGATTTTGCGGTTGGCAGCCTGACTGTGCCACCAATGCCCACAGTGCCCCAGGGGGTTCCTCATTTGCAATATAAAAGACTAATTGACTAAGCGAATCAAAATAAAAGCGCAAAGGAAATAGAAAGGCAACGCACCCACACAGCAAAAAGCCACATAAAGGCAAATGGTTTCCAAACATCTGAAAAGATGCTCCATCCACCTCAGAAGTACAGAAACCCTAACGAACATGTCAGTGGAATGCCAGTTTGTTTATTTTACCAGTGCCATTAGCAAACATCCAGGAATTAAACCCAGGCGCGCTCTAACCCTGCTGCAAACCAACGTTGACACTCTGTATCACCTCTGGGGAGGGCCCTCCAGCAACCACTGTCCGCCATGGAAATGTGCATTCTTTCCAAGAGGCAAGTGTATTTTTAGGACCGCGTCCCATAGCCAGCCTCAAACCTGTAGCCAGAACGAGCTGCTCACTGAACCCGCGTGCAGATGCAGTAAAACAGACAGACACAAGTGGAAACAACTCAAGGGTCACCAGCACCAGAAGAGTGGCAGGACATCAGGCCACAGAGCATGGACCGTGGTGCGAGTGAAGGTTTAAGTGCTGACAGATTGTTGGGGAGCTGGTTAGGCAGGGGGATGACGCAATTTCCATATCTGTTTGCGATAATGAAAACAAAAATGTATAGACCCACAAGTGAGCATAAGAAAAAGGTCCAGTTAGCTAGTTGCCTGAGCCCATTCCCAGCTGCTACCCTCCTCCTGTCTAAGTTACCATATGGCAGACAGTTAAACAACTGGAAGGGGCAACCCAGTATTAGCTTCTCCAAAGTATCCGTTCATTTCACTTGGTCTGCCTTGGAGAGTTATGCAGATGATAAAATGCGTAGCTCTCTGGAGCGTCAGCCTGCCCCGCCCCCAGATGATGCTCTAGGCTGTGAGAGCAGTGCATTCAAGGCTGCAGGAAACGTCTAGGCCAGGGGTCTTCCAACTTTTTAAACAGGGGGCCAGTTGACTGTCCCTCAGGCTATTAGAGGGATGGACTATAGTTAAAAAAAAAAAAAAACTATGAACAAATTCACTTCGGGCCCCAGATGCTAAGTAGGACAGGCAGCAGTGGCAAAACCACCCGACAGGCAGGATAAATGTCCTTGTCAGGCCGCATGTGGGCCGCAGGCCATAGTTTGAGAACCCCTGGTCTAGGGTATCTGAGTTGAAAAGTGAGTTACCCAGAACCAACTAAGATACACAGTGGGAGTGAAAATCACGGCCATGTGGGTTTCGACACGCACATCTGCAAACTCTGCTTAATGAGGTAGAGATGCACCATAGCCACTGGCATGTTGTTAGACATGCTGAAAACTCTGCCACCCACATTTCACATGGCAGCAAAATCACCCCTAACAGGCAGGTCTCCATGCTGCTTTCAGACTGAGACAACGTAGGAAGAAAGCCCTGGCAACTGGCTTCGGAACATTAGCATATAGTCCAATGTCATGTGGAAAGACGAGCCCCTTAGGTGAAAAACACAAAAAGCCAACCTCACTGCCTGGGGTCTGACTCACAGTAAGCCTGTGGATGGGATTCCGTGGCCACCCATCTTTCTGGAGCAGAAAGCCTTATCTTTCTCCCTCAGAGGAGCTGGGGGATGCACACTGCTGACCACGTGGTTGGCAACCCAAGGCAGAGCCCACTCTGCCCCGGGGGGCTCCATCCTTAGGTTAAGGACTCAAACGCACACTCAAAAAAACCTCCTTCCAGTGGATTCTAACTCACAGCAACTTGACGGTTCCGGGTCGAATTGGCCCCTCTGGGTTTCCGAGGCTGCAACTCTTCACAGGAGTCGGAAGCCTCGTCTTCCTCCTGTGAAGCGGCTCACAGGTTCAAGCTGCCTAACCACGATGCCATGAGGTCTCCTCAAACAGCGGAGGGGCAACCAAAATGGGCTGGCGCACACCAATGGTCACAAAGCTCACACGGGAAAGGCTCCATGGCAGCTAACAACTGCAAACCTCACGTGGAAACCGGGCTAAGAATTTGCAAGGACCCGATGCACAAACACATTACAAGACTGGGATGCATTTTCCTAAATACCTACAAAAAGAAAGAGAAGAAAACAGCTGTTGAGTTGCATTGTGGTACCAAAAGCAGTGTTGTTAACCGGTATTTTGACACATTCGAAGGACCTTTATAAATACTTGGAAGAGTAAATAGATGTGGAGAATTAAACACTTAATGGACAGTTACAGTCAGGAGGAGGAAAGCAGGCCCAGTCAAACACAGCCAGCATTTGTGAATGTCATCCTTGTGCAGACGTTCGAAAATGGAAACCACTTGTATAACTGAAAGCCCACTATTGTTTGAAAGCAAAGTACAGGCGAGAGTGAAACAGCATCATGCGGGAAACAAAGAATCATATATGCTTATCTTCCTAGTGTTAACGCCATGAAACCCATAAGTAACCGGACCTGACTTCTTCCGCCCTGTGATCTGTCAGACTCTTAGCTTACTTGCACGAAAAATTTCTGTAGAATGCGTGAAACATTCGATATTTTTCATGCAAAAAGAAAACTACAGAAAATATAAAACTTCACTGGGCTGAGCCCCAGTGGCGTCGTGGCTGTACGCGGGACTGTGGCCCACTGGGACGAAGGTTCATTTCCAGCAGTGGGGCTGGGCCTCCTACTCCCACCACCGGATAGCAGTGATGCCCCCCGCCCCCCCCCCAAAAAAAAAATTCAGACTCGAGTTGGAGGTGTTCCGTCTAGGCTCCTTCCCTAGTAATAACCCTGTGAAATGTTCTCAGTGCTCTGTCCTTCACAGCACTAATCCTGATTGTACATGACTCTTCGTGCTGTCTGGTACACCATGGACCGCTAACCACAAGGTTGGCAGTTCAAGCCTACCCAGCCACTCCACAGGAAAAGGAAGAGATCATCTGGGCCTGTAAGATTTGCAGTCCCAGAGACTCTGCAAAGAATCACGATGAGGGGGAATCAACTCAAAGGAAGTGGGTTTCTATTTGTCTGGAAGAAAAGGTTCGCATGCTACTTCCCCAAAGCAGCCAATGAGGCTCCAACACATCAAAGCTTTCTGTTCTGCAACCGGACATGGGGTCAGCTGGCATTTCAGTTCACCGAGTAGCCCCCACGTTGATCTAAGTCCCCACAAGTCAGGGGTTTATTTGACACAGCTAACAAGGACACCATCATGGACTCTTCCCCTGATGTGACCCGACTCTGGACTCTGCACTCTGACTCCATGCAGGCACAGACCAGACCTGCCTTTCAGGAAGCCCAAATGCTAGCACTCATAGACTTAACGATGATCTACAGCAAATGATCTACAGGAAACACATGACTGAGAGCATGCCTTTCTTGGTCTATTTATTTGTTTACCCTTTATTCCTTGAGGATCCGGGTATTCTGAAAGAAGGCGACACTACACTCTGCTTTCAGAGGCTTCAGTAGGCAAATTAATCAGCTTTTAAGTGAAAGAAACAAAAGCTACAGTTGTGATGATATGCATAGTGAGGCTGCTAGCCACAAGGGCAGTGGTTCAAATCCACCAGCTGGCTCAGTAGGTGAAAGATACGGCTGTCTGCGCTCTTAAGAATGTACAGTCTTGAAAACCACATACAGAGTCACTGTTTGTTGGCACCGATTCCGTTGCAGTGGGTCTTTTAAGAAGAATGCTGGGATATGAAAGAGAAAAGTCATTTTAACTCAGGGTGAGGCAGTGGTTATGAGTGGGACTGGGATCTGCAAGTATGGCCATTTGAAAGTCCCACCTGCTTGAAGGAAGAAAGATGAGGCTTTCTAATTCCAGTCTCTGACACCCACAGGGACAGTTCTATGCTGCCCTACAGGATCATCCTAAGTAGGAATCAACTTGATGGCAGTGAGTTTGTTTTTGTGTTTTGTTTTGGTTTTTAGTCTGAGTCAGCAAAGGTCTCAAATACACATGACTATATTATTATATGATACTAAGCAGAGAAGAGCTTCACTGGGAAACTGAAAAACTAAAGGTTTGGAAAATGTTGCTGAAAAAAAAAAAAGTACCAGCAACTGGACACAAAGCAAACCCAAACTCACTGCCATTGACTCGAGGTTAACTCCCAGTGACTGGATAGGACAGGCTAGAACTGTCCCTGTGAATTTCCAAGACTATGACCCTTTATAGAAGTGAAAAACTTCATCTTTCTCCCATTGAGAGGCTGGTGGTTTCAAACTGCAGACCTTGTGGTTAGTCCAATTAACGCAAAAGAAATTGAGGTGGCTATCCTTAAAGCAATGGAGGCAGTAGAATTCACATCTCCCTTGGGAAAGATTCAGGTCCTAGTCTCAGCCAATGCTCCTCGTAAGAAGCCACTCACTACCCATTTGTTGGTGAAACTGGTTCCAGTAGCGCTTCCAGACTAAGATAGACTAGGGTTATCTACTTCAGAAGAGACACTGGTAAAAACCTCATGGATCACAAAAGTCCAACCCACAGCCGATCATGTAGATGGCAGCGCTCTAGGCAGTGTTTCATTGGCCTGTGTGTGAAGTTTCCATGAGACGAGGGCTAACTACATTTTCTACGGCAACAGACTTTCACTTTGGCTCAAACATCCCACCGCAAAAATCTACCTAAGACCCAAGCCAACATACATTAGATCCTATATCAGAACAAAAAAGGGACTTCTCTGAGGGAGAAAACCCTATTGAGGTAGATGGGTCAGTGGTCCAGAGCTCTCATCTAAAAGCTGTAGACTGCTCAGTCAGTGGGGATGCCTGGGCTTGGGTTATGCCAGACACCCAGAGAAAGGCTCTGCATCAAATGCTTATGCCCTTCTATAAAAACTCCCTACAGAGAGACGGCATGGCAAAGAAAACGTTCAACCTTGCCTTGAAAATCTAGGGCAACTTTCAGTTTCAACCCGTCAAGTGTGTCACCTGAAGAGATGTTTGCCTCACCCCTATGAACCACTGGCCAACATGCAATCACTACAATCTCTCAAGATGAAGATTCTAGGATATTAGCAAAGAACTCAGAAGTCAGCCCTTCCTGTTGCCTAGTCAGAGATGGAGTGGTTTCCATTCCACAAGCATCAGCTGAGCACTTAGTTTCAGTCGGGCCCTGGGCTAAGAGCTGGCCTAACCCACAGGACCAAAAGGCAGACACCAACCTAGGAAGCCTTCCTTTCCAAAGGTATACCAGCCCATCGCACTCATACTGACTCCTAAATGTGCAAATAAGCAAGTATGAGAAAGCAAGTTACATTGAACAGGAGCTATAACATGGTGCTATTACCATGTAATGGCTTTATTTTGAAGATTAAAAATTTTGTATAATGATGCAATGCTTATGTAAATGACCTCTATGATGTTGGAGGAGGCAAAAGGGATTTCATGTTGATCATCTTTTTCTTCGGTCAGTTACACTCCACCATCACCATTCGCTCAGCACTCACATCTTTGCACATGGAGACCATCAAGACGTCCAGTATCATTATGCCTGAATTATCTTACACTTCAGACCCATGATTCTATAAAAGCTTATTCCAAAGCATTCATCTATCTCCCCAGGGTAAAATAATCAAGCCTGAGATGGGGACTTTCAACACCAACTAACTTCATCCTCCAGTGTCCTTCTAGTCCTGAATATTTAATGGAATGATTTCCATGTGCTTTGGTTCACCTCAATTTTGGGCAGCAGAGATTCCTAGAGGAAGGTTTGTTTGGGGGGTTTGTTTTGGGTTTTTCTTTAACATCATCATCATTCACATCCCCTATGAGTCTCTGTGGTTATCTTCAAGAGTGCCATCCACTCTTTATAATTAAAATATATATATATATACATATGCATATTTAACTTTATTACAAAACGATTAACTTTCAAAAATGTCATCCAGAACTTTTAGGAAGGGTAAAAAGATATTGTAATGTCAATTGCTTGAGTCCATCTGGGCTGCAAATCACTGCCGTGTAGTTTGCATTTAGCAGTTTCCATTCAAATGGCCCCACGTACCTTCAGACTACAGGCAGAGACACAGCTCACAACTTGTACAAAATAAGGAACTCACCAAACTTTCGGTGCCAAAAATGCTTTTGGACTTTGTTTTATCTAGCTTTTTGCAACTCGCTGAAAAAGCTGATATGCCATAAATCCTTATCTCCTTCCCCCGCTTGCATAGCTTCCCCAATTTAAAAGGCAACGGGAGCTATTTAAAAGCTCATCTAGTCTTCCAGACCAGAAGCTTCATGAGAGCCAGGCTCGGGCTTGCTTTGTTCACAACTGAACCCTGAGAACTAAACAAGAGTACCTGGAACAAAACAGGGACCGAGGGTGGGGGTGGAAAGGCACCTTGCTAAAGAGCAGTAAGTCCCCTCCTCATGCAGGGAGGAAATCTGAATCTTAGAGACCAGAGCTTCTGGGACTTGCCAGAAAGTCCACAGAGCAAGACAGTGTCCACCCCCTGGGCTCTTTCCACTCCGCAACCATCTCCCCAGGAGCACTAATCCCCAACTCAGAAGCCTTGTGACCAAAACTAATTGTTTCTGTTTTCCTTCTCTACTCTTTCCAGGAATTAATATGCATTCCCTTGAGGCCTCATTTCTTCGTAGCCCTTGCCTCGCACACTTTGTGTTTGTGTGCCCTGACTGCCCCAAGTTCTGTACAGCAACTTCAGACTTCCAGAGTCCGGTAAATGCATGCCAGCCCACTGGTGATGGCTCCGCATTCGAGCCAACGGTTCGGTTTTGGCTCTGCTGGTCCTGGATGGGGCAGGGTTTGTAAATACTTCATTGCATTTGGCCTTATGCGTAGACAGAAATAAGTTGCAGGCAAAAGTGCTGGTATGTGGAACAAAACAGCATATGTTTAACACACTTAGAATAATTCAGACAAGCTAAATTATTAGGAATGCTAAGAACAATTAATATTCTGTCTTTTTCAGGCACTTAGGAGGTACTGGACCTAATCGGGTTTTCTTGAGGAGAAGAACACTAAAGCGCAACCAGGGGGAAAAAAAAAAAGGAACACACATGAAATGTTGGACATTACTTCATACAGCATAAAATTTTAAATATCATGTGTGTGTAACTAAACATACACACAAATTTCTAGCCACAAAACTGTCTGTACATTGGCAATAGATAGTCCATCTTGTGGGTTCTTCACCTCTCTATAGCTTTTCACAATGGAATTATATGTGTGGAGATAAAGAACTGCCTTGATGGCGGAGTACTCACTGGGTTGCTAACTGCAAAGCCGGCAGTTCAACACCACTAGCCTCTCTGAGGGGGAAAAATGAGGTTTCCTATTCCCATAAGAGGCATAGTTCCAGAAACCCTCCAGGACTAGTCTACCCTTTTGTAGAGGGTCACTATGAGTCGGAATTCAATGGATGACCGAGAGGGTGAATCCGTGTCCCTCTGAATATACTTCTCATGGTACTGCTGGGTTAAGACACTTGGTGACCTGTCAATCATGAAAAAGAGGTCACACACAAAAATGGAAATGACATCCAACCACACGGTGATTTTAACTTCTAAGAGTAAACTATGTCCCTTACAAGGATGCCGATTTTGATTGGGTAAAAAGCCTATTCAAGCTGATTTTACATTTTCCTTTCAAAGCATCTAACATTCGTAGGGATTGGCAAGGCAAAAACACAGTCACATGGACTATGAGAGGAAGCGCCTGTGTGCACATAATGCATATATGTGTGGGTGTATGTATCTTATCCTATGTTAACTCAATGTTGTGGCCTTTCAGTTTCATTTATATTTTTTAAAGTATTGTCATCAAAATATCCAAATGTGGTCGCATAAACCTTCACTATTATGAAAACGCATATTCTGAATGTCAATCTGTTTATAACTCATTTGACTTTATTTGGCCAAGGAACTACACTCATTCATAAGATAGTCTATGCTTTCTAAGGCAAATTACCTTGCTTTGATAAAAGATTTAAAGTGGATACATATCCAACACACCTACACAAGGAACTGACAAAAGTGGACATATGTGTATGTATACACGTTTCCAACCCTGGATTTTTCAAAGTGCTTACAATCCCATGAAATATATGTTGTCCAACAGTAATCATTGCTAAATGTATGCATTCATCTTTTTCTAAAACTTTTTATTGTTAGCTGGAGGCTGCATTTCAGCTCATCCAGATTGCATCCCAAGATTTAAACTACTTAAAACCCACCCAAGAGCTCCCCTGGCCCCTGGGTGATTTCTCTTCTCCCTCTCCCACCCTGTTCGTGTTCTAAGAAAGGGAGTCATATTTGAGTCAGTATTCTTTTGAGTGCCACAACAAGGAACCTCTGAAACGAGACATCTGGACTAGAAATACTAGCTGTGGAACATACATTGCCATAGCAGAGACACCCTCAAGACCAGCCAGGTTCTTGTCTTAGTGGCCCGGTCCCCAGGCAGCTGGATAACTGCTGCTTGATCATTATCCCTGCAAAGACTGAAGCTACTGAACTTTTAAAGAATTCACATCTTACTGAATTTCTTTCATCTCCAATAATTACTAAACTGGCATAATTACTTATACTTGAGATGGAATGTGATGCATGCTAAAACCCCTAGCTGCCAAAAATTAAAGTTAAAAAAAAAAAGCCAGGATTCTACATAGTTTTCAAAGATTTATCTTGTGTTGGGCTTTTATGCTAAGAGTTGCATAATTATTTAAACCATTTAAAAGCTTTCCTTACACTTTGTGATTAATACTATAACAGAGCTCTTTAAGTTTACTAATGTTAACTTTAATGTTTAAGTTTTAATTGCTTTGTAATAACATGGTTGGAGAACATATTTTAAATCAGACAAGTACTCTTTCATTACAACAAACAAGGTATATTCAATCTTAGCTAGTGTACCATGTAATCCCTAAACAAGCCAACAACAACATAAAAAACAGGAACATATTTTAGATTTAATTGAAATTGGATTAGAAAGTTGCAATGTAACCACAGGCACGCATACTCATACATACCACCTACACACAGAGAGAACTAACTTTAACCTTTGACAGCACAACATGAGTCAGTGGAGAGAAAATAAATTAATACTTCTGGGAAAATACTTAACCAGAGGTTTGATTTGGGTTATCAGTCTGCATATCAAATCTCATCCAATTCAAAAAGCATTTTTAACATCCAAGGATCAGTCAAAAAGTACTGCTGTAAACCCGTAGAAACCCCTCTGAAACAAAATACGAAGCTACTATTTGTTAACATATCCTCCATCTAGTTCTATTACTTCTGGAAAGTGTTTTTCTCTGTTGACCCTTTCCTGAAGAATTCTGTGCTCTTTGATTTACAACACATCAAAACAGCGGGTCTGACATCCTCAGGGGACTCAAATAACATGCCCTTTCAATCAATAATCTTTGACTTGGGGGAACAAAATGAAGTCTGAAGGGACAAGATTAGGGCTGGAAAGTGAGTGGGGTTAGGCTTCCCAATGAAATTCTCCCAGGATAGCCCTTACTACCCTTGGAGAATAACGATCAGAAACAGTTCCTCAGTGCAACTTTCCTGGCCTTTTTCTCAGCCATGGCGTTTGAGGTTCTTAAAATGTGTTCATGATAAGGCACTATGCAAGTTCTATCAAGAAAATCTATCAAGGTGACCTCTTTGGGCTCCCCCAACCCCCATGCCTTCACCTTCTGAGTTGATTTCCCTGACTCAAATGTACCTGGCCCAGCAGATTCCCTTGGAAGTCACTCTTTTTGCTGGATGCCAACAAAACACAAGGAAGATAAGTGTGTTACTGAGAGAACTTGTCTGTGGCCATCCACTGTTCCTAGAGACCGAGCTCAAGAACACTGTGCTGAGAACAGACCGGTGCATGCATGAACTGAAACCCTGTAGCAATTCTTTCTGACAGGCCCTCATAATACTCAATGACAACATCTACACTTTCAACAATTCATAAGCCTGTTAATAAATGATCCAAGTAGGCAAGTCTCCAAATTATATTCTCTCTTTAAAAAAGGGACTAGAATGTGAACATGGCATCAGTTAAATCCAGCTATAAGGAATGCCGTCTATAGCAACATTAATGTCATTAAGCCAGCAATGCAAATTCAATGTCAGGTAAATTAATAAGATACAGTCATAGGAACACCAGGTCTTTCAAAAAGTCTTCCTTGGTGTTAGAAGAATAGAGCTTTTCTAAAATCAAAGCCTCTTTCTCATTGCAAGACTTTGGTATCAAAATGAGCCACCAACCAAGTCTCTTTAATAATACATTTCAACCTGAGTCAACAAGTCTCTTGCTAGGATTTACCAGCCAACCCCTACCACTGTCCTTTCTTAAAAACAAACCAAAGCCCCTACCATCAAGTCCATTCCAACGCAGAGCAACCCTGCATAGGGTCTCTGCAGAAGGAAAACTGAGCGGTGCAAACAGCCTCCGCTCCCAACTGCAGAGTGGCTGGTAGATTTGAACCATGGACCTTGCAATTAGTAGCCAACATTGATCTGACAGCACCAATAGGGTCACTTAAAAATAAAGGAGTTTGGGTTCAAATGTTCCTGTGAGATAAAAAGAAACCTCCTACAAATACAATAGGAGACTTCCACTGGCCCATCTAAGCAAGGAAAAAGAACTACATATAATTACTGGAAGCCCAAAGTTGAAAAAATTCTGTCATCACTGTTAGACGTCACTACTGTCAATAAGAATAACTACAATGGGTTTTCAGGGATATGGGAATACTCTGGCAAAACAAAAGAGAAAAAGTATTCACGGCTTGCTTTGTAGAAAGCTGCTAATCTCAAATCCCTTTGTAATTTCATTTTTACATGTATGCTTTTATGTTCAATATCTTTTAGGAGGGGCTGGATGAATAAAAAAGTCAACAATCCACTCATGCTTCAAACAGATGGTCATATTTTTAAGGCCAAGTGGAATCGTGTGAGTCTCTGTGCCCTCCCTTGAAGACGATGTTGCCAGAACTGCTGAAATCAAGGAGCCCGGCATCCTGGAAAAGACTCACTGGACCATCCGTTCTGGAACTTTGACTGGCACTAATGGGAGTCTTGCCAACTGTAATTGCTGTTTTTGTTTATGTAGGATTGTCTACTGATTGGGCTGTAATCAATTTAATGACTTCAACATCTAGTCAGTATAATTTAGAGAGGTGTGTTGGAGGGTGGGGGAGAGAGGAGGATAGTCATTGGTTGATAAGATGAACAGAAATACAACCGGAACAGTCGGAAGAAGGTGAGAATGTCAAGCACTGTTTGGGCATCTGCAGCATTTGTAATCATTAGGCTTTTTCACCATCCACACACGAGAGCATGTTGCCCTTCCAATCATGACAACCTACTTCTCAATAGTAAATGAAACAAACCTCGGGTTAAACTCAAGCTATAAAGAGTGTCATGCTCAGCCTCCCAGAAAAAATAATTCTGATAGAAAAGCCATATTGCAACTTTTAGTTAAAAGGGGGGGAAAAGGTTATTGTCTTTTCATGATAAATTTTTTTCTCCCCCTTCCTTACCATGATATCATCTCCAAAGCCCAAACCTCATGTCTAGAGGGGAGATTTAAGAAACTAAATAGTTGGGGCATAGCAAAACCACTCTCACTTAATGTCTAATGTAGAAGGGCCTTCAGGTAAGTTCACGAAAAATGATATTAAAAATACTGTGATTTTTCCATGAACTCTTTGAAACACATACATAAAAGCCCCCCACTATATATTAAAATTAACCTGTCTACCCATAAGATATATCTTGACTTTAAAAATGTGCTCAACTGAGGATTCAAATATGTAATGTTACTAAAGTTTGGTGAGCGAGACAAACTCCCTGTGGTGGCTTTTTTTTAACACCTACCAATTCTCAGAGTTTGGCTCCAAGAGAATACAACCAAATGGATAGCGCTTATGATTCTGCGAGGGGACCAAATTAAAATCAATCTCCTTTTCATTCTATGAGCTACATGGTTTCTTTAAACTGAGAGCTAAATTCTGCCACTTCCTTATATTTCTAAATAAATTCCTTCTCCTTAAAGGGAAAAAAACACTTGTGAAGTACAAAAGAAAGTAAATGGGAAAAGGGTCACTTACAAGTGTGATAATTTCAACATGTGCCAAGTTACAAAAGGTTAGATATTTGGACAGCCAAGTTAAGCAAGGCACATTGGGGGCTTTCTTCCTGGTTTGCCTGCTCCCCTATAGAGGCCCTTGGTGTGGGTTTATGAACACCTGAGAGTCCAGATACCCTAATTGTGTCCTGTGTTTAACTTGGCCATTTAAATGACTAAGTGCTCCCAGCTCTCCTCCCCAGCTTTATAACTTGGCTCAGATGGAGTATGTTACACCTTTATGTAGTAGACCACTTTTTCCTTCTTACATTGCCTTTTTGGGGGGAGTAAATCGCAAAAAGAAATGTTTATTATCAGGTAAAAATGGCCGAGAAAGTTCCATCGAAGGAGCACCATAGGAGAGCATAAAAAACCAGCAAGGAAAAAAGAAAAAGAAAAAGAAATAGGTCACAATTGACCAATTTGATGCAACTGATTTGCTACCTCTAAAAACCACCTGACAGCAGAATTATTTCCAGGCAGGTAATCTAGCCAAAGACTACCTCTGCCCTCTGGAATTGAGACAAATATCTAAGTAACACAACAGGGGAGATGGAGCAACTCTCCCAGTTACTATGTGATTATCCTTCCCCCACATACTGGCTCTGCCTCTCGATTTTATGGAACAGAAATGGTTAAACCTGAACATGTGGAGCATAGAGGCAAAGTCAAATGTCATATATATATATATATATATATATATATATGCATGCTGGTAGAATTTTGAAGTTAGGGCTTTGAGGAGTTATGAGCCCTATTTCTCAGTTTTTGAAACAAAACAATCGGGAACACAAAACAAAAAAATCTGTTTGTTGTGGAACAGTTGTGAAGTGCATGTGAGAAGAGGTCATCGGACTAAGCAGGGCACACCCCACTGTGGCCAGTGAGCTAGCATTTTCTCTTGGAAGGTTTTACTGGAAGGGCAATTAGTAGCCTCAAGTTTGCTGCAGACCCCCCCCCCCACCACCACCACCAAAAGTTTGCATTAATCCTTCAGAAGTAATCAGTGCCATTACTGATCCAAAGTACTAAACTTAGCCACATTCACAAAATAAATTCCCGTTAGCAGAATGGTCCTGGTTGCTCTGACTTCTAAGCATCTGGCGGAAAAATAAAAACTCCAAAGTAGGCTGTCATTTTGTTGTAATGTTTCTACCTGCTTTATGTAAACTACTCCCCTGATATGTTTCAAATTATGATATCAAAAGTGACAGCCATATCAGAAATATCTTTTAGACCTTGTTTTAAAAAAAATACTATGTATGTAGAAACAAGTTGGACACTGGATGCAGAACTTCGTGCTTCACGGAGGACACGATCCATTTCCATGGTTTCCAATGCCCTTTCAAGTTGCCTTAGAAAGTAATCTACAAGATGATGAAATCTACTAACAACGTCCCCTCCAAATTTCAAAGCTACTAATCACTTCTTTTTAGAAGAAAACAAAGCGAGGTTGCTTTTCTATGCCTGCTGAAATGAGCAAGTGTTACTAATTGCTAATGATGATTATTATTATGTCAGAATATTTGTCAAGATACCACCTTCCTGCTTTTCTCTAATCCCAGGGAGACCCTTCCAAGGGAGTAATGCACACTCTCAGAAGGTCCTTACAACACGTTTTGAAAAATAGGAGATTTTTCCAGGAGGGCTCAGGGAAATCAAAATCCCGAAGAACATGACAGATATTAACAAGAGCCAACCATAACACCATTCTACCTCTCCAAAACCGTTTGACACAGTTCATCTAAATGTGTGTGTGTGTGTGTGTGTGTTTTCTAGGCAAACCCCTACCCTGAAGAAAAACCGGCTCTTCAAGAGGGCTATGCTATTTTATTTCTGTCTTCAGCTTCTCACCCCCAAAGCCCAGGGTGTCCACCTCAGGCCAGTGTCTTCTGGGAGTCTTCCAAGCAGCGGATGCAGGGCAACACAGCAGAGCTCAGGGCCCACAGAGAAAATGGAAGCTAAATCTTTGTTTTTAATGTAAACATTTTATTTAGAGCCTGGCAGTTGAAACACAAATGCTGAGTCTCCAAAGAGCAGATACCGGGATGTTTCAGCAACCTGACAATGTAACAAAAGAATAGAATGCCCTCTTCTTGGCTCCTTTTCACCTGACATGTTTTGCTCTCAACCCAAGAACTGCCCCTTGTGCCGGCATTTACCATTTCGATTCATCTAAGAGAGCACTTTGAATTCCGTCAACCCAGGCTTTCACTTCTGCCCTGAAACTACGTGCGGGAGGATAAAGGCTCCTTAGGAAACCCGGGGACAGGGGCATTCACAATCAACGGAACTTTCCCTGCGAATTCATTCCAAAAGGCAGGTGAGCGAAATGCTTAAGAAGCTGTAGGGGAAGCAAAACTACCAACGATACGGTCCAAAACTTCAATAAACTTTTTTCAAAAAGAGAAAAAAAAATCAAACGCCTCCCCCACTTCTGCCGAGATTTCCAAAGTCTCTTAGAGCCCTTTAAATGGGGTTGACACCAAGCTTTACCCTACTGAACTCGGAAAGTTGTCCTATCCAAGTCC
>PVJH01009791.1:0-17500 GCA_004026705.1 Nesogale talazaci | reverse complement strand
GATGTGAAGTCCTAACCCCCAAAAGACACACAGAAAGCCCATTTTCACCAAAAATCTGGCAAATAGGAAATTAAACAGAGGAGCAAAAGGTTCCTGAAGTATGGTTTTGTTATTTTAAATTCAAAATTGAATAGCAAGTGGGGAAATCCCTGACTACGGCCCTGAGTATGAATTCCAGCACCCACCCACGGACCCAAAGCCATTGATGTCTTATGAACAAAAAAAGAAAAAGAAAAATCAACTTTAAAAATACATTTGAGTGCCTGGGTGTAGTTGACAAGGGAGGTGGGTAGAGGTTGGGACATGGAATTTGACCAAAGATAGGAAAAGTCTTTTCTAAGGACTTACTAAGATGTCTGGAAGCTCAAAACAAATAGCCTGGGTGCACCTTACCCTTTGGAGGGCCAAGTGTTCCCACTGATTTGGGTATCCCTCTTTATTGTATTCCAGATGAACTAATTGTTTCAAACTGTGAGCACTGGCTTTTATTAAGCACCGTTGAATAGACTCACAAGTGCTTCCCCTGCTATGTATAAACAGACTCCAAATATATATATATGTGTATGTATGTATATATATATATACACACCACTATGTATGATGAAGCACAAATGCTGAAGAAGGAAACAACATGAGTTTCATCTCTCTTTTGCCAACATCAGAGAGCTTAATTACCAACCACAGATATGTAAACATGTTTCCTTAATAAGCCTTTTTTCTTGCTTAATAAAATGTACTTGGAAGTAAATCATCGTGTACCTTGCTATGTGTATCCCAACGCTTAAATGCTTAGTTTGCATTCTTAAACCCAGAAATTTATCTACAATCAAAATGTCATCCATTCAACAATTTATTGAACACTAACATCTATCAAATTGTTCTCTCCACCAAGTAATCTATCCAGAATAAATAGGAATGGCAAGTATTTAAGAGGTATTTCAAATCCCTTTTAGATGTTAGATATAGATAATCTGAATAGCAGTTTAAAGTGTAAAATGACAGGCTGGCTATTCGTCACTCTATCAAGAACTTAAGCACCTACCTAATTAAAGTTATCATTTCATATCAATGCATGATTTATTTTAATGCCCAGCTTTTTTTCTTACATTGGCTCTAGGGTATCCACTCTTAAGATATTTTTGCATGAGAAAACCATGGCATCTGTGTCACAAACAGAAACCTGGAACTTAGAGTCTCATTTGGAAAAGACTAACTTTTTGTTTCAAATGTTAATTTCAACAATAAAGATGTTGTTAATATAGTGGGGGAGCGGTGGATTTCATGTCTAAGCAATTTCTGTGCCCATGAAACCTGACCTGAAATGAATTACAGGCAACATGTTAGCTACTAGTTCAAGTAAATCTTCCATTTAAAATGTCAGTTGCAAAGCAGAAATCTCTTTGATAAGTTTTAAGTCATAATGTCAAAGCTGCAATCTGGAATTTAAACCAGTTACAAAGCGGACACTTAACACGTTTACATTCATCCTCTAAAAATCAGTTTACTCTCCTACTTACTTATGCCATGTAACTCAGTGTCTTGGATATATAGGACCGCAATAGCAGACATACCACAAGTGGATGACTTGAACAAGCAAAATTATTTTCCTATAATTTAGGGATTAGAAGTCCAAATTCATAATGCTGACTTTAGAGGATGGTTTTCTTTCTCCAGTCTGGTTAAAGGTCGTTATCGCTTCGGTTTTCTAGATTCCTTGGAGATCTGCGTGTCTGGATGTTTATCATACCCTATCTCTTCCTGCTAGTTTTCTTGTTTTAATTTCATATTGCAAAAGAGATTGATTTAGGACATACCCTACACTCTGGGTTCCAAACTTGGCTCATCATTGGAAGCACATGGGGGATCCAGTGCAAACACAGATCTCTGGCTTCTATTTGGAACCTAATGAATGAGAATCTCTAGCCAGAGGAGTCTAGGGATCTGTGGATTCCCCAAGTGATTTCAAACATCGGCCACCTTTGGGAATTTAGGCTCTGCCCTCGCCCTTCTCACATCTTAACAAAGACAACCCATTTGCCCATGGGATTCTAACCGACCCGAAATACTCAATTGCCAACTCATTATCAACTCACAAGGACTCCATAGGCCAAGGTAGGACTGCCTCTCTACATTTCTGAGACTGGGGATCTTTATGGAAATAGAAAACCTCATCTCTCTCTACCCAGTAGGCTCCTTCACCACAGGCATCTAAAGCAACCTCACTGCCAACTCTTCATCACCCTAGAGGGCAGAGTAGGACTGACCCGGTGATTTTCCAACACTGGCACTCTGTGGGAGTGGAAAGCCCCATGTCTCTCCCCTGCAACGGAATTATGAAACTGCTGGCCTCCTTGATCGCACTGAGCACATAACCACTCTATCACCAGGCCTCCAATCACAGGCATAGACGTCGAGTTACATATTTGGAGTGAAACAGTTCTGCTGATCCACCCCCCAAATTCATATCCTGCCATATCGAAAATCACATGCATCTCAACAGTCTGAAATCACATACTATCCAAAAAAAAATCTGAAATCAACTCTAAGTCTAAAATGCAATTTTCTGAAGCATCTAAAGCAAATATGAATGCGACCTTAGGTATATTCGATCCTTGAGCAAAATCTCTCTTCATCTGTGGGCCTTTGAAATCCTCCAAAGTACAATGGTAGAAGAAGCACAAAGTTGACATAATCCGTTATAAAAGGGAGAAAATGGAGAGAAAGCAGGAGTAACAAGCTCCCAACAAGTTCAAAACCCAGCAGAACAAATTACATTAGCTCTCCCAAAAAACCTTCCTTTCCCTGAGACCATCCGGGCCATAGCCCTGCCCTCTGGGTTCTGGATGTTGGCCACACCTCTGCATTCTGAATGGAGATCCCTCAGCTCTGGCCTTCTGCTTCAAGGGTCAAGCTCATTGAGATGGCAGCTCTGCTCCCTTAGCTTTAAGCAGGTCCATTGTTTTAAAATACATTTGGATGGAGACTCCACTCCGGCAGCACCAGCAGGCCCCATGCTTCTGCCCAGTGGGCAGGAAAGCCCCATCCCATCACGAGGGCAGACTCAAACTCTGGAACCAAGTAGCTGAAGGCAGAACTTTTCGAAATCTCAGGCAGTGGGTCTCAACCTCCCTAAGGCAGTGACCCTTTAATACAGTTCCTCATGGTAAAGGGACCAAATGTCCCACTTTGGGCGGAACAGTCCTGATTTTAAACAATTTGTCCCATGTCCCACGGCGTTTTTAAAAAGTCCAGATTTTGGGAAAGAATGCACAACAAGCTAGGGTACGGCAGGAGAATGAGAAAGGAATATACCCCCTCCACCCCCACCCCCGTAAATGGTGTCCCGCATTATCAATGTCAAAATCTGGTCACTTTATCATATGGTGGTGACCGCCCCCCACCCCAACTGTAGAATTACTTTCATTGTGATTTCATAACTGATTATGCTATTGTTATGAATTGGGTGACCCCTATGAAGGAATCATTTGGCCTCCCAAAGGGATCGTGACCCACAGGTTGAAAACCGCTGATCTAGGATGCTATGGCCTTACCCTTTCAGATCCAGGAAACTGTGACCGCACCTTTTGAAACCAGGCAGTCCCTGCTTCTCAGACACCTTTCTAATGTTCTTCTGATCCCTGAGCTTCTCCGAAGATCATCTTTTTAGATCAGAAAGGTAGTCATGTGAGCCTAGAACTACACAAGGCAGGGCAGCCTTTCCTCCTGCTTCCTCTTCTCCCTTCAGTCTAAATTGATGGACTTTGGGCTGTGACTTCATCAACCGTAGTCTAACCCTCTTTAACAAAGAGTTGTATAGCCAAGTCCTTGGTGAAAATTCTAGCACAACAGAATCTCACCAGATCTTTAACTTTGATCTTCATTGGACACATCCTTTGTGAGTCCATCTCCTTCAAATCCCATTTCACTATAAGCAGCAAAGAGAGACCTCAGACCCCTTTAAAAACGTGCTTCGAAATCTCTCCGGCCAGACTTAGCAATCCCTCCCTCGCCAATCATTGGCGATCATTCAGACACGTTCTTTGACACCGCCTCCACCGCAACCCTTTCCTCCAACGTCCAATGGCATGGACGTCGTTTTCTTTTACAGCTTCACGAGAAGCACCTGTAGCAGAAGCGCATTCTGCACGGTGTCTCTAGGCCTTAGAGGCTTTCTCTGTGAGTCTCCTCAATTCTTACTAACATGTTTATGTCAGGTTCACAAATGGTTCCCTGTACTGATTCCAAATTTGAATTTTTAAAAAGTGTTACAAGTTTGCTTCATAGCTAGTGTGGTGTCTGCCTGAGCAATATGTAGATACTTCTTTACAAAGTGAGCTTTCTCTTGCAAAAGGGCAAAGTTCTTTCAGAAGTCATCCCATGTCAGACCTGTGTGTGTGTGTGAAAAGCAAAATGCACAGACATCCATAGAGGTAGTAACCTGGTTGTTAAAACAATGTACTCATTATTTTGTTGTTATTGCTAGGTGCTGTCCAGTCGGCGATGATGGGTGGCTACCCTCTACGTCACACAAAGAAACACTCTCTAGTCCTGGTCCATGCTCACACTCATCGCCTCACACCTGGGTCTGTCCTTCTTGTTCAGGGCTTCCCCATTTTTCTCCTGCATGGCCGCTGATACCCACTGCACGACCAGGGAACCCCCAACCATGGTGAGGGACCTTTGAATTAGCTTTGCTGACAGACATTTTTTATTATTTGTGGACGTATCTGAGGGACTTGGAAAGGCAATGCTTTACAGTACATAAGAAAAAGACTCTCTTCTCAGTTCTCTTGTCTGCCCGATCATCCCACCAACCAAACAAACAAAAAAACATCACTGCTGTGATGTACATCCTGGCTCCTGGCACCCCCAGAGGACACAAGGGAAATGCTCCCTGCGTTTCAGAACCTTACATCTTTACAGGAGTAGAAAGCCTCGTCATCCTCCCAAGGAGGGACTGGTGAATTCCAACCACTGACGGTGCACCACAGCACAGCCCTTAGCTCACTCTGTTAATGGGACTCTTGATTGTCCAACATATCACCCTCCCTTAGTTATCTGATAGACATCCCCCACACCCATTCCATGCCCGCTCCCTCCATCTGCTCCCAGAATCATAAAATGAGTAGTGCCGTAGTGGTGGTGTGCGGGACTGCGGTCCACAGGGCTGATGATTCAAACCCAACAGCAGCTCTCCAGGAGCAAGGCTGGGTTTCCTACTCCCACCAGGGCAGTGATGCCACACACACACACACACACACACACACACGCACACACAATGAGTAGTAATACTTACTTGCAAGAGCATTCATGAAAAAAAGCTTTTTGAAGCATTTGTGAACATCACATGGACAATTTCATACAAGCAGAATAAGTCTATCAAATATATTTGGATAGTATGAATGCCAAATAATATTTTCAGTCATTTTTAGTAGACCTTATTTATCTTTTTCTTTCATGACACTATGTCTCTTTTTTAAAATGTCTTAAATTCTGATACATTTACAAACTATTTCAATACGTTGATTTAGACTATTTCGAGAAAAAGGGGCCCTCAAGGGGCAGTGGTTACTACTTGTGCTGTGATCTGCAAGGTCAGAAGTTCGACACCACCCACAGCTCAGCAGGGAAGTCAAGGCTTTGTGCTCCTGCGCAGAGTTACAGTCTCAGAAACTCACAGGGGCCCTGTCCTGTATGGTCACTAGGAATCAACGTCGACACAATGGCAGTGAATTTTCTGTTTTGTTTCCCCCCAAGAAAAGGAATGTTTTTAAAATGCAGTGCACAGTCAACACAATGACTCTAGCACCGTGAGTTTCTGTAGGCTTTAATGGCAGTATCTGTAGAAGTGTTTGGAGCTGGACATGTGTTTGTCACTGTTACGTTTCAGACTGAAGCATTTCTAACCACCCCAAAGTCCATTGTGGATCTTCGGAAAAATAATGAAAGAAAAAGAGTGGCAGTGAATTCTTTCTTTGCCATACAAGTTATGAGAGGAAAGGAGGTCCCCTCTGCATGGATGCTACTTGCCAGTAATGAGAGGTACTTTTGAAAGTGTTTTTACAAGGTAGGTGTGGCATCATCCGCAGAAAATAGATTGCAACCTATGAACCAGGAGGCCTGGTGATGCAGTGTCCTGCAGGGGGCTGCTCACCACAGCATCAAGATTTAGGACCACTCGCTGCTCGGTGGATGAAAAGCCAGGCTTTCTACTCCTGTTAAGGTATTGTCTTGGAAACCCACAGGGCAGTTCTACCTTATCTTATTCGGATTGCTCTTAACTGTAAGCAATCGGGTGGCAGTAAGTGCGTGCATGGGATTCGATTGCACATTCTACAGACTTTAGAATATAGATAAAATGATCTGCTAACAAAATGAGCCTGAGCGATTAAAACCAGGCCAAAGGGAGAGGTTGATCAAAACGGAATCTTTCTCTAAATATGGCTCACATGATGTATTTGTAGAACTTACTGGTACCAACTGAAAATAGTCACTGTGACCAGAACAGTAAAATTCATAGAAAATAAAAAAGGAATAATCACATTTCCTATAAGTATAGGAAACATTAAAAAAGGTTATAAGTAAAGTTACTCCTACATTATATATACTGATATAGTAATTTCTAGGGATACACACCATAGATAGTATGCCTAATTCCATCTATGTCACAGATTTAAACTAGCCATTGTCATTGAACTGATTCTGAATCTTAGTGAGAACTCAGGGACCTTCTTCTCTGGATTCTGAGACTGTAAATCTTTGCGGGACAAGACAACCTCCTCTTTCTCCCACAGAGCAGTCAGTGGGTTGAACTACCACTGTCCAATGAGGAGTCCAGGACCCCTTACATTTAAAATCAAATTCCATATGACTTATGTCCCAGAATTTAATTTTTAATTTTTGGTGACTGTGTGAAGTTCTTGATTCCTTTCATTGGCATAGTCAACTGCAGTTATAAAAATACCAAAATATCTGGTCAATACTACCGTGCACAAGAACTGCACTCTAAAATTTTTTTTTTTGGGGGGGGGATGCATCACTGTCCTCTGGTGGTGGGAATAGGAGGCCCAGCCTTGCTGCTGGATTTGAACTTCCAACCCAGTGGGCCGCAGTCCCATGCACAACCACTACGCCACCAGGGTTCAGCCCTGCACTGTAAAATTTTATTTGTATTTATTTATTTTTCCTTTTTGTTCTTGATTTTAACTTTTTTAGATCACTTTATTCCTTCCATGTTGGGAAATGAATCTTACATCTATTTAAATTTTTGAAAGTCTAATGAATTCTATATTTTCAAACTTTAAAAAAATATTAATTGGGAGTTAATACATATATCATTCCAGACTTCAACAGATCAAGCAGAATTGTACACTTGCTATCACAGTTTCCAAACATTCTTTTTCTTCCTGGACTTCTTGACATCATCTTCCCTTTCCCCCACCTCCCCCCCCCCCCACTGTACACTTACCACAAAACCCTTATTCTACTTGCTGCCCCTGTAGATTCATCAATCCTGGGTTTCATGTACTCAAACACATGACATGTATGTGTCGCATATGGCATAAGAACTGTAATTTTTGTCATGAAAATGTAGAGAAAATGAAAGTAACGCTGACAAAAGATGATAAAAAAAAACCATGCTTACTCCTCAAGCTCACTCATCAAGTCATTTCTGGCTGATAGCACCCTATAGGATGGGGTAGAAAGACCACTGGGCATTCCCTAGACTCTGTGATTCTCTATTGGGGTAGAAAGCCCCCTATTCTCCCACGGGGGGGCGGGGGACACGGGGGTTTGAATCTGCTGACCTTGCAGAATGCAGCCCAACCCATAACCGCAACATCACCTAATTAATTCAAAGTTGAAAGCTACACATAGCTACATCGTGTCTGTTATATGGAAGCAGCAGAAAAAAGAAGTAACATTCATTTTCGTGAGAGCAATAGCTCTCTCCCTGGTCATGTGTTCTGTTCCACCTTTACTCTCAGAGAACTCAAAGCTTCTTGGTGGAGCGTTCAATTGATGACAGTGGCCATCGTACTGATTTCAAATAATTTTTGAATTTGTTTTCCATTAGACTTCTGTGGATCATCTTCCAAGTTCTTATAAACAAATCTGGGGGTTAAGAAAAGAGGATACTCTCCTAGACTTCTTAATGTTATGCTATCTTAAGAAATTAAAGGTTAATGGAATTTATCCACAAACTTCTTGAAGCCCCCGTTACTGAGGGAGAGTGTGTGTTCACCAAAGATATAGCATCAAAAGAACAGACTTTTAGGCAGAGGGACATTTTCTCACTCATGCTTGTGCACTAATCAGAGTTAAATGGATGCACCAGTTGCTTTCCTGCAGGTCGATAATGGATTAACAATGTTCAAAGAATTAGAATGCCGCAAATTCATTTAGCCATGAAGTTTTACTGAACAGCGGCAACCCTGTTTTTGATGATTCAGAAGGTGCTTCATACATTTTTGGTACTTTTGAATTCATATCTGTGAACATCCCTTACCAATGTAATTAGGGCATGCAGAGATATCAATTAATAGTGGATTCTGATGAGGGATGTCATATAAGCCAAGCCATAGCTGTGCATCGACATTCTGTTTTGTGTCTGCCTGCAGCCCAAGTGTTACACTCTTCAATCTTGACAGTTTCTTTCCCTTTAAATAAGGAGCCTGGTGGAGCAGTTTGTTAAGCATTGGTGAGAAGCAAACCTCTCAGGCTCTCTGCAGAAGAAAGATGAAGCTGTCTGCACCCAGAAAGATTTACAGTCTGGAAAACCTGGCAGAGCCCTTGTACCACTCTACCCCGTAGGGTTGCTGTGCTGTCAGAATGGACTGGGTAGCCTTGGCCGAGTTGGCGTGGGGGTGGGGGGCGCGGGGGGGGGGGTGGGGCAGGGGAAGGAGAAGGGAGGTAATCTTAGTTGGCGTTTGGTTTTTCATTCTCAGCAAAGGCTTCTACAGATGCCTTTCAGATTGTATAGTCCTCATCTACACATCCCCCTCTTTCTATAGATAAGGCCAGGTGACATCCCCTCCCTGTTCATAATCAAAGCTCCTGAAGCTCATCAGGTTGCTGGAATGACACGCAGAGATGGAGGCTGGAGGCCAAGAGCGTGATCACTCTATTTGCACCTTGGCTGCTGGATGTACCTGTGCGGCGGATGTGACTCGCCCTTAACGCAGCCGCTCTCACATGCTCAATATCTAAGAACACCATGCCCCTGGGGCAAGCCCAGCTCACCCGGACCAGCCCTGTGGGATTCCAAAGCTGTGCGCCTTGACAGGAAGAGAAAGCCTAATTTTTCTCCCAAAATATTATAGGTGGGGGTCAGTATCTTTTAAAAGGAGAAATTCTAGCTTTGCAGTTCAATCAGTTTTTACGCTCTCTTTTTAAAATATATGTAGTTTTGGTTCTGGTTCCTGGTTTATCCCTCTCTCCATCCAATTCCCCCCCTCCTAACCACGCTCCCCCCCCCAAAAAAAAAACCACCTTTATTCCTTTAGTCAATGGACTTCAAAACCCACATGTGTTCTTTGCTGATATTATCAAGCCAATATAAACCCTTGAAACCTCATAGAGATGCAAAATATATTGGTTTCTATCCCCCCTCCCCTTTTTCCCCTTCAGCATCGAAACGTTGCATCATTTGAATAGTCTTCTCTTGGGGTGTCTCTCCAGCATTATCAGTTTGGGGTATTGAAGTCCCTCCTCTTCATCTCCCACACAATACGCAGCAGCGCATGTTGCTTTTTTGTTGTTCTCATTGCCTCTGCCTCTGCCGCGATGGCTTCTCTTTGGCTTTTAGGATGAGTCGGCCCCTCCCACTGCCCTTTGCAGTTGGGAAGGTGAAACTTAACATGCTTTCCCCCCTCCTCTTCCTCCTTTCCTTTATTTTTTATTAAAATTGTTACATTAAAGTGTCACGCTGAAGAGCAGTCTTGGGTGCTCCCTCCCAGCTCCCTCTTCCCTGGGAGAGGAGTACACTGCCTTCTCATCATGCCGGCCAGGCTTTTCCATAAGGCAATAAGACAACGGGCTCAGCAGAGGATGCCAGTTATAAGTTAGGGAGAAAAGAATGGAATTAAAAATATCTGACGAGTCAGACATGATTCCGTGGGGGTGCCCTCCATATTTCCCAGGTTCCTCTTCTCCCTTGGCCTTCCTTTCCTCTCACTTCTTAATTTTAGATGGTACCACTCTGTCTTCCAAATACACCCATCCCAATCATCCCCACCCCCATTTTTCATTCCTTTCCTCAGCAGCATGCCTCTAGTGCTTTCCATGCAAGGTGCCCTCACCATTCTGCATGTATGTTTTGTATTGGAAGCTGCAGCCTGCGTTTGTTTTCCTGAGACATCGGCCGCACCCATTCAGTTCTGGCTGGAGATGTCCATTCCATTCCATTCCCCGTGGAGAGACTGTCCATTCTTTGCATCCTTCTCCACGCGGATTCTTAGGACTAGATCCCTGTCACCAATCTTATCTTTCTCCTTTAGTGATTTTACCTGCCTTCAAACTTACCAGTTTCCCCAATCACATTTCTAAGTCTCTGCCTCACGTGTTTGGAAGTTAATCCCTACATGTTCCAGGTCTTAAGACCAGAGCACGTGCTGCTATATAGATTGTCGTCTTTGGGGTATTACCTAGAAATCTAACCTATCTTCGGGTGAATGTATTAAGTTCCTACTGCCATTGCGTTGATCCCACTCATAGAGACTGTGTGTAACCATGTTTCCAGCCCATAAATCTTTATGGGAGCAGTCAAGCTTCTCTTTCTCCCAGAGAGCAAGTGGGGCATCCTAACCTCCAACATCGTGGTTAACAGCCCAATGTCCAACTGCAGTGCCACCAGGCTCCTGTCATCTTCCCCGCCGGTTACAGCTTAGAGGGCTGCATGCATTACAGAAGTGTACTCCCTGTCGATTGGGGCAGAAGTCTTCACAAGATGGAATCTAGGGCCCCACGGACTTCACCCTTCCTGTGCCCTCTCTGTTTAATTCTCCTGTCACCGTTTAAATCATTCTTTGGGGTGCATGGATCATCTCAGCCCTTGAGGGGAGCATGGAGGTAATGAATTGCTTTGAACAAATAAAACTGAACTCATTGATAGAGTTCGGACACATAGCCACCCTATGGGGCAGGGTAGAGCCACCCCTGTGAGTTTCTGAGACGATAGCTGCTTACAGGAGGAAAAAGCCTCGTATTTTTCTCTCAGAGCAGCTGGGTTTTTTGTTTTTTGTTTTTTCGAACCTTGCAGTTTGCAGCCCAATACATAACCACTACACCACCAGGGCACCTTTCTAGCAATTAAAATGTGGCAGCAACGAGGAAATGGCACTCCTGTGTACAGATTCAAAAGACTTCTCTCTCTGCCACCACTGCCTCTTCTTACTTGATCCCCCAGAGCAAAGTCCACTACCACAGTGGGAGCTGCCCCATGTGTCCGACCAGGCAAGGAAATGAGGGAGACCCCCACACTGACACTCAAGGAGGGCTAGGGGACCTTCGAGGAAATGAATCCTGCCCCAAACATGTCAAGGAGCAGGCCCAGCTCCACCTCGGTCAAGCCTCGCATGAGATGCAAGCCCCAGGCCCAACCTGGATTGCCGCCTTGTGAGATACACAAAGTCAGGGGACCCAGCAGAACCGCTCCTCGATTCCTGGCACACGGATACCGTGTGGTAATAAATGGCTCTTTGTTTTATGTGACTAATTTTGGGGGCGATTTGTTACATAGCAATAGCGCTGCCTTCAGGGAGATTCCTACTCTTAGTCACCCAATATGGAGTTTGTATGGCTGCACATTTTAAAAAATCTTTTTATTGGGGCTCGTGCAACTCTTATCACAATCAATACATAGGTTCTGTGTGTGTCAAGCCCTTCTGTACATCCTCTGCCCTCGTCATTCTCACAACATTTGCTTTCCATCTAAGCCCTTGGCATCGGCTCCTCATTTGTCCCCTCCCTCCCCATAACCCTCCCATAAACCCTTGATAAATTATAAATTATTATGACTTTATCGTATTGTGCACTATCCGATGACTCCCTTCACCCACCTCCCTGCTGTCCGTACCCAGGCAGGAAGTTATACACAGATCTCCATAATCAGTTTCTCCTTTTCTCCCTACCCTCCCTCCCACCTCCCACTACTGTCACTCTCATCACTGGTCCTGAAGGGCTCATCTGTCCTGGATTCCCTATGTCTCCTATCTGTATCAGTGTATATCCCCTGGTCCAGCCAAACTTGTAAGGTAGAACTGGGATCATGACAGTGGGAAAGAGAAAATATTGAAGAACTAGAGGAAAGTTGCACGTTTCATCATTGCTGCACTACACCCTAACTAGTTTATCTTCTCCCTACGCCCCTCTGTAAGGAGAAGTCCGTTGTCTACAGAAGGACTTTGGGTCTCCAACCTACACTCCACCTCATTTGCACTAGTAGAAATTTTAGTTCCTTGATGCCTGGTACCTGATCCCTCCAACACCCCGTGATCACACAGACTGGTGAAGGCTGCACATCTTTTACAGGAACAGACAGCCTCAATTTTATCCCATGACACAGGTGGTGATTTCAAACTGCTGACCTCGCAGCTAGCAGCCCAACACTTGCCCATCGATAGATAACCAAAATGCATGGCTTAGGTAGTGTTTTCATTGACTACATAGGTAGTAATAGTGTTCTAATGAGAGGTTTTGCTTTACTTCTCCAATGGGGAAGTAGCAAAAACACACTGACCTCCATCAATTCCGACCCCTAGCAAGCGCTAGTGACCCACTGGCTACACAGATAGCCAGAAGGGTGATGGTTCCAACCCACCAGCCACTCTTCCTGTGGGGGTAACTTTGTTTCTCCAGGGCTTTGACACAACTCCTGAACCACAGCACTTGCTCAAACGCAACTCACTGAATCAATGGACTAATTGATTATTAAGGGTGGCCCTTGCTCCTAAACTCATTCTTCATCACTGTAGATAAAGCTGGGGATCTTGGTTGTACGTTGAAGCAAACTGATGTATTGGGAGGATGTCTCCAGGTGGCCAGGAAAATGGCTGGACAATGATGTTAACAGAAGGCACAAATAGCAAGAGAGGTTAAAACCAGTCACCAAAGTCAAGGTCGGGCCCCGGATATAGGTCAGGACATGGTTTGGTAGGAGACTGGCCATGGGTAGACTGCCCCTGCAGATGCCAGTTGACAATCCCTAAAGACTCCACTTCCTTCAGGAGGCATCAGTTGGCTAAGCCAGTGTCACATTCTTGTGGCCCTGCCATAGTGCAGAGGAAAGGACTGTCTATCTGTCTAGTTTTTTAATAGAGGGAGATGAGTCTCTCTGAATGGCCCGTCGGGGTCTTTTCCCAGAGAGAAGGGGGAGCAGAGGAGCCATCCAACAACACGTGAATTCTCCCCAAGCTCAGGGAGGAGCAGCTCTTCGTTGAAGCATTCGTGTGCTCTTTTAAGCAATTTTGTTTTTCTTTTTAAACTTTCTCACCAAATGGATTCCCATTTTAGCACAAGCCCTCTCAAATAATAGTCCGCGAATAACTGCTCATATTAACGACTCCTTTACCTCCATGCCACCCACTTGCCATCGATTATAGTCCATTTTCTAGTCAGAAATGTGGGAAGAGGGGGGGGAAAGCATGTTTATGCACTTTATTTTCTCAGCGATGCAAAGGCATTGATTAACCTTCTGAATCTAAAGAAATAAATATGACAAGCACCTCGTGCTCGACCTGGCCCCAGTGCAAAGGCAATGAATGCTGTTTTCCTTCCGCCCCCCAGGTGTTTCCAGGAGTAATTCTAGCCTTGCTTCCCTCACGCGCCCATAATGGTACCTTTACACTTGCAGAACTAATTATTACCAGCATTAATCTTCACTGCGCTTTTCTGTTATTTTTTATTATTTCTTTTCAGTCCCAACAAAAACCACTAGTCCCAAATCTCATAACCTGTGTGTGGTGGGGTGGGGGCCGCAGAGGCAGGGGGCCGGGGGGGGGGTGTTCTTTCTAGGATGACTTGCAATTCTCCTTGACCTCACTGTGCTCTTCTTTCTCATCTATCTTTGACCTTGGACTGTCCTTGGAATGGCCCACTGTGCTTACCTTCCTGGTTTTCCTTTGACCTGCTCCATCCACCCCCATTTGTCCTCTTGCTGTGAGTGTCTTCACTTTTCATCCTGCAAGCCTTCTTTCCCGACTGTCCTTTCTTTCCCGACTGTTTCTTTGGGGTCTTGCTTTCTCTTTCCACCTGACCACTCCACCACTTTCCCTCTGAGTCTTGGTGCACCTCATTCTTTGCACCTCTCTGTCTTTGTTGAAGAATTCCCTAAGACAGTTGGACTGTTTCCTCTTTTTCTGCCTAGTCTACTTTGATTTAACCTTCATATGTTAACCATGCTTCATCCACTCATCCCACATTTAATACATATTTATTATTTTTAATTAAACTTAATTTTTAGATCATTTTATTGGGGGTTCTTACAGCTCTTTTAACAATCCTTACATCAATTTGTATCAAGCATACTTGTATGTATGTTGCCATCATTATTTTCCAAACCTTTACTTCCTATTTGAGCCCTTGGTATTAGCTCCTCTTTATCCCCTTTCTCACTCCCCACTTCCACCCTTGTGACCACTTAATAAATTATAAAGTATTATTATTTTCATAGTTTACACCAATCACTTTTCCCCTTCACCCACAATTTCTTTCCCTTTCCTGTCCCACCTTCCCCATACCCTCCTGGTATTGCTACTCCCATTTCTATTCCTGAGGAGTTTATCTGACCTGGATTCTGTGTGTGTGTGTGTGTGTGTGTGTGTGTGTCTGGCCTGCGCTCTTATCTGTACCTGTTCACATACTCCAGCCTAAAGCACCATGAAAGGCAGGATTGGGATCATGATAGTGGGGGTGAGAGGTTAAGGAAACCTCACGTAATCAGAGGAATATTGTGTGTTTTCATCTGTGCAATACTGCACCCTGGTTGACTCATCCTTTCCTGTGATCTCTTTTGTGAGGGGATATCCAATTGTCTACCAGAAGATGTAGGGCCTTAGCTCTGACCCCTCCTCATTCTCAACAATGCGTTTATTTGTTGTCTTTTGATGCCTGTTACCTGATCTCATTGACATCTCATGATTGCACAGGCTCGTGTGCTTCTTCCATGTGGTCTTCTTGCTTCTCTGCTAGGTGGCCGCTTGTGTAACTTCAAACCTTGAAGATCCCAGATGCTCTATCTTTTGATAGTCCAGCACCATCAGCTTGCTTGTGTACCCATTTTGTCTTCAGAGCTCTTTCCAGGAAGGTGAGCATCACAGAATGCTAGGTGTGAAAACAAAGTGTTCTTACATTAAGGGATGTTAAGAAGTTTGGTAAAAAAAAAAATAATGATGATGATTTCAGCCCACAAGTTTTGAAGATCCAGCAGAGCAGGAATGCATCTATAAAGAGAGTCATGACATGTGCTAAGGACCATCTAAAAGTATAAGAACCATGCCTGAATGTACCACAAATAATTCTACTTCAGGACGTTTGAGGCAGGCTTTACAGAAGCAGTGATGTTCAACCTTGATCTATCTAGAAGGATAAGTAGGGTTTTACTAGACAGGAATGGAGATAGCAGTTTTAAACATGCAGCTTATTAAAGGCATATATGTCTAGCCATCACAAATGGCTTTACAGATTGATTTTGGTCCATGGGGTATGACAAGCCAGGGTAGTCTCTGATTATCGATGTTATTTTGGTGCAAGCCTATAGCAGCCCAGAGGAAAGACCACAAAGGCACTGTAAGGGTCAGATCTGTTGCCATCGAGTCTATTCTGACTCATAAGGATGGTAAATCTTTTCAGGAGCAGCCAGCCTCATTTTTCTCTCAAGGAGAGAAATAGTCACATGTGGCTAGTGGTTACCTTATTGGATATCACCTGACTAGAATAGTCCCATGAAAGCCGGGACTCCTCTTTCTGATGACTCAGATAGCTCCAGCTTTTAAAGCAGTGATGGTACAGAACGGGTATCCTCCAATGAAATAGTGGTAAACAAAGAATCCAGGCTTTTTCTACAGGGAGTGAAAATGTATTCTTCTATCAAAGAAGAAAATGAAGGAGTCTGTTCACGAGAGGAGGCCTGGTGGTGCGGTAGCTAAGTGGCGGCTGCTTGCTGCTCCTCCCAAGGCCACAGCTGGAAACCAACCGACGGAGGCTTGTGGGAGAAAGATAAGACTTCCTACTCTCATCGAATGGGGAGAGACAGCTTTTCCTTTCCTATAGGGTTGAACCTCATCAGAATCAATTTGCTGGCAATGAGTTATTTTTGAGTGCAAAATATGAGGGGGTTCCCACTATCATGATTTCAATTCTACCCTACAAATCCAGCTAGACCAGGGAATGTACTCAGGAGCTGGAAACATGGGAAATTCAGGACAGATGATTCCTTCAGAAGCAGTAGTGAGAGTGGTGATATGGGGAAGGTGGAGTAAAAGGGGAAAACCAATTGCAGAGATCTACATATAACCTCCTCCTTGGGGTATGGACAACAGGGAAGTGGGTGAAAGGACCCATCACGTACAGTGGACAATGACAAAATAATGACAATTTCTAAATCATTAAGGGTTCATGGGAGAGGTGGAGTGGGGAGTAAGGGGATACATGGGGAGCTGATCCCGGGGACCTAAGTAGAAGGAAGATGTTTCGAGAATGATGATGGCAACAAATGTGGTCTGCATGCAATCGATGTATGTATTGATCGTGATATGAGTTGTAAGAGCCCCCAATAAATGATTAATTAAAAAAATAGGAGGGGATTTCTAAAAGTTCCTGGAAATTTTTCATTATCCTGAAAATGTTTTAGGGACCCCCTGTGCATTCTTGTTATTTGCACAACCCTATGATGCATCAGGCACCTACCTTCATAATCATGCTGCATAACAACAACACCAGTGCTTCTCAACCTTCCTCATGCCGTGACCCTTTAACACAGCTCCTCATGTTGTGGTGACCCCCCGCCCCCAACTATGACATTATTTTTGTTGCTACTTTATCACTGTCATTTGCTACTGTTATGAGTCGGGTGACCCCCATGAAAGAGAGGGTTGTTTGGCATCAAAAGGAGCCTTGACTCACAGGTTGAGAACTGCTGAACTAAATGATGCGACCATTTCATGCTTTCACACAGCAGTGATTTGAATTTCCGCTTCTTCCCTGGGTCAACAGGCGTCCCTTGGATCTAAGCTACTCTTGACGCCAGCGTGCAGGCTGGGTTCCAACGTGTGTCCTGCAAATCCATGCTGCCCGTACCAGCATATGTTCCCCTCCTCGCTATGGCAGAGGCACAAGAGGGCAGGTTCACCCCTGTCAGCTCATTTTCAGCCTCAGCTCCTGTCATTTCTACTTACATCCCTTATTCAAAAACAAGTCGCATGGGCAAGCGCAAAGTCAAGGAGAGGGCAAGTACTTTCTGCCTCTTGGGAGAGAAATTGCAAACAGTATGGGATGGACTGGA